>DWPV01000523.1:0-28006 GCA_018251915.1 Urbanus proteus proteus | reverse complement strand
AATGCAAATTTCATTTTTTTTTTGACAGAACAGATGGACTTTAGCAAAACAGACTTAATGTTATCCCAAGACATCGACTATAAATATACTTATTAGTAAAACCCACAGACATCAGACAAAAGTTTCAAAAATATAGTAATTTTAATTACCACTTATAATGTCCTCCAATTGTTTTTTTTTTTTAATTGCATTTTACTATAAGTATACGGATACTAATAACGTATATAAAATATTTCCTACGTACATCCATGCATTTATTTTTTGTTTTCACAGACAGTTTTCCGCGCGTGCGCCAACGCGACCGGGCCGGACGATTGGGGACAAAGGGCTTTAAATTTTTAAATGCCGCGTCGGTAGGGTTAACTGGGGTGCGAGTTAAGTACATTTCGCTGTAGCGGGCGGGTTACGGTTAGGGTTGACGATTACGTTACATTTTTATGATTTAAAGTTACATAATTAAAATATTATTAAATTACGATCTGTTCGTTAGATAACTCGTGGAAATCATTAGGTATACATAGCTTGAAGATTAATTGAGTCAACGATTATAACATAAAAAAAGGAAATAAAAGAAAAATAAAGGTTTTTTTTATTGCTATCGAATAAAATATTAAATAAGTAAGATTTGTTATTACAATTCCATTTTAGATTAGCTTCAGTCTAAATTTAGACAGTGACATTATATTAAAAAAATTGAACTGTTCCACTGAAAGTTTTTAATTGTCTCAGTTGAACTCTACAGATGATATGTGACTACTTACTTACGAACGTTACAGTTAAGTAAACCCCACGTGTGCCATAACAGAAATGTGTGCTAATTAAAAAACTATTTAATTATTCCAGTGACATTGAGTAAACTAGAGTAGGAACTAGTTTACTGTGCCTACCATTAGGAGTTATATCAATATTCGTTATATTATTAAAGTATTTTTATTTTATATTAAATAACTGTAAAATTTTGGTTGACCCCTATGACTGTATCCCTTGTTTTAAGAGCCTGTGTTTAAATCATACTCACAATAGAAATTATGTAGTTCGACTTGAGCGATAAGAACACATATAAGAGATATAACATTATATCATATGAAGTTATATGGTTCGACTTCAGCGATAACAACACAGATATAATATCTTCCAAATTTCAGATAATCCTAAGGAGCAGCAAAGAACTTCCAATAAAACTGCTATTCTATTAACGGTCAATTTAACATAAGACAAACAATAGTCGTTTCTTGAATTACGAAAAGAAAGATACAAAAAAATTGCAACGCAAGCGACAACCCTACATATCCCATTGATAATACCTGGCAGTGTTTACGAGTGTCGATACTGCATGGGCCGCAGGCCCAACGCCGTACATTACCCGGCCTTTGATATACCAACTGCGCTGTGATACCCACTTCCAGTGGTGTGTGCCGATAATTCAGGATAATTCAGATGCAACACGGCGCGGAACAAACCAGATCCGATATTCAATCGTTATTTTCATTGAGCGCTATCTCTATGTGTAAAGGTAGTCTATAGACGTTATGTATTGTGTCCGTTCGGGTAAGTGGCGCCGTGTTGTATCGTTATGTATGTGACATTTTAGTGTCTTGGTACTGATAAAAATATTAGTTAATTAAATATGATTAATATAGTAACTAACTAGCAATGCGATAAAGTCTAAGAAGTCAATTTTGTAACTCACTTCAAATTGGCACATCGAAATGAAATTATTGTATTACATTAATTACCTATGTATGTATTGTATTACTAACTGGGCTGCACGCCCAACGTTGTAAATTACCCCGCCATTGATATACCAACATCGCTGTGATAGCCAGATCCACTGGTGTGTGCCGATAATTCAGATGCAACACGGCGCGAAACAAACTAGATTCGATATTCAATTGTTATTTTCATTGAACTGTTTAAGCAAGGTAAGCGAGCCTCCAGACGTTACTATCTCGGTTTTAGTAGGCGGAACCAAACACATACCTATTTGGTTTCGTAAATTCATTTTAGAGCATTGGTTTAGATAAAAAATGTTTCAATGGGTTCAATATACAAGGAACTGGAGCACAGCACCTACTTAGTCAAAAAATGATGATTTTTATTTTAAATTGTAATGAATGGTATATTATGGCCAAAAAGCCACCATTGAGTATAAATGATTAACTTTGGGTCATAAGTATAAAATATTGTAGGTAATAAATAACATAAACGTAGCGCCGATCATAAATTATTATCGGATCCTTAAATGTTAACGTTAACGTATGTATGTATCGCATGATTGACCTCAATTGATAAAATCGTTCAGAAGTTATACGATCGTTAACAGATGCGCCTAAGATTAAAGCTAAAGATTAAAATCAAACATCGCATGTATATCTTAGCATGCCCTTTAAACCTGTACTTAATAACTCTATTGGCGGAGCAAGAAAATCTTAACTGTTGTTGTGGATCAAATGGAACTTCGAACGAATTTAGCTGGAAGCTAAAATAAATAGAGCAGTGTCATAGTGACTTGAACTTTAGCCTTTTACACTGGTAGTGCTGGGTTAAAATCCCATCTTTAATTTTTTGACGATTATTAATATTATGTACCTATCATCGTCAACCCATTATTGTCCCACTGCTGGGCACGGGTCTCCTCTCAGTGAGAAGGATTAAGGCCTTAGCCCACCGCGCTGGCCAAGTGCGAATTGGTAGACTTCATACACCTTTGAGAACTTTTTTTTAAGAACTCTTAGATGTGCAGGTTTAATCACGATGTTTTTCTTCACCGTAAAGCAAATGATAATTAATTTCTAATACGCACATAAAACAGAGGTGCGTGCCCGGGATTTGAACCTAGGACCACTCAATTGAGAAGCCAAGTTTCAATTATTATGTACCTATATGTATATTAAAAATAAATTAGCATAGATAGGTATATGATTCAACGGTGGAGTGACATCAACACAAAGCCAACATGCTTCAAAGTTTTCCTAGAAAAGCTCTGAGATGCGTATTAAGTCTACACAATATTTATCTAAAGTTGTAGTGTACGGTCTAAGCCCTTCTAATCCGGAGAAAATTATTATAACATGGACACTTTCACTAACAATACATTACACAGAAACAAAAAAATATCGTTTTCTTAAGTACTTTATCTGAAACTTAAACCTTATCAATAACATAAGTATAGGATTAAGTGTGATCAGTTTAAGGTATGCCATGTAAGAGGAGGCTGGTTATCCTTGAGTTGTCTAAAGGTATTTGCGCGACGTTTGACGTCTAGTCGTGACGTACCCACCGATAAACATGGACTTATACCTAACTTATATCTAGTACGCCTATAAATTGTGTTACTTAACGTAATAGTCATGTTTTTCATTCTTAGTTAATATTAATAGAATTATATACGAGTCAAATTGTTGTTATACGAGAAAAAATCATGTTTTAGCTAAATTTGTAATCATTATTATAAGTTACTCATCTTTTAATTAGTTCCTAATTCTAATTAAATAGTTTAAAATTGACATCAAAAAAAGAAACACGTAAAGTATTAAATAACGTTTCATAAAAAAAGAAATAAACATTTTTTTTTCGTGTCATCTTATCATTAACACTAAAATGAATAAGAAGTTTACAATATAACATTAACACTCAATAACTTATGCTGACCTAACCCAAATAAATGTAGGTACCTACATAACCATATAATGCCGCGTAAGTATTCTACTAACCTTATTAAACACATTCGTAATCAGTAATGCAAGGTCAATGATAAAATTTCATGCAAGCAACATTAATTACATTATGCTATATATCGCAAATTATATTTTAGAACAAGTAAAATTGTGTTCGTATTAAAAACAATATAGTTTTTGTAAGATCAATACCAACAAGTATTTATTTATATGTAGTTTATGTTGGCATTTTACATTGTTTACATTTGATTCACTCGTGGCTAACTAACAAAGTAGTCACTTCTAAGGAATCACTATGTAACCCACTTCTAATTGTCGCATCGCAATGAAACTTTGTAAGGATGAGTATATGTAATTTTGACGACAATGTAATAATTTGGTATCTTCCAGCTGATCTGATGAAGCGAAAAGGTGAATAATGAAACTCTTCAGTGCCTCATAGTATATCCCCCAAGTTTGGGCTCATATGATCTTTTTGACGGGTATAGGTACCTACAATATTATTGCATGATTAAAGCGTTTTTAGTTTTTTAAACTACACCTTATACCTACACATTTTATCTGTCATGTCAACGGCTTATCTCAAAAATGTAAAAAATACCAAAAAAAAAAACACAAAAACCTAAATCAACACCAAATGTCCGTTATAAAATAACAAAGGAACACCGCCAAACAACGGTTTAAAAGTTTTAAAACGCGATAAAAATACACAAGCTACACTCCAACCCTCGCATCACGTAAAGGGTTAGATAAGCCCTAGGTACCTACATAGTTCCTGCTGTATGATTCGTACCTAAGCCTTTAATAAAATATTATCCCCGGGGGAGGGTCGATAAAGCCCGCACAGTACACGATATGGGTTGGAATTGTAGATAATAATCGGAATGGGACCGTCGGCTTCATACGGAAAAATTATGACTAAGTTTATACCTAAATACATCTAGTGTTATAGCCATCACGGTTAATGTTGAAAATTAAATAGGTGGACTTTTTATTTATTCGAATAGCCCCTAAGTATAGCACTTGAATAAGTTTGTGTTGCTATCCCTGTGGACTGAGTTTCCATGCCGAATAATATGTAGATATCTACATTATAGTAACGAAGAAAGTAAGTAATGGAATTAGATTAATAATATAGGAATTTTGCTACTAGCGATCACCCATCCATCCACCGAATGCGCCCGATGTTGCTTATCTTTTTAGATCGGTAAAGATCTACGCAAGCTGCGGGCCAATTTGCGCTTCAAAATTAATAGGGTCTTAGTGACAAATAACATATTATCAGTAGAAAGGTTTATCTGTTAAAAGCCGTTAAAACAACTAATGGTTTAATTGCTAAATAAAGAAAAGACCAAATTGTAAAGAAAAGATAATCACAGTAATCTGAATGCTTCTTCACGGTAAGTGTTAGGCCGTGTTTTTGTGTTATCTATACCAAATTATCGTACGATTTAGTCACAATATTTTTAAACTCCAATTTCTCGTTACTCTTATCTTTATCATTAAACACATGTACATAGTCTATCGAAGATTAGATACTTTATCTGACTCATTTTAAGGAATATACAAAAATATTTCTGCGCGTGTTCCGTGGATGTTCGGAATGGAGACATTTTGAAAAACGAATGCCTATTTTGAGAACTAGCAACAGAAACAGGTTGACACACAAAACCTAACGTGTATTTAAAAAGTTCAAGAATGTAGAGCAAATTAAAATACATATGCATAGAGCCTCACACACTAAACCTAAAGAAAATAGCAATAGAGTTGAAGGAAAACGCAGCCATTTTTGAACATGCGATTTTTTTATCGCGGAAACGAGCCAAGCAATTACTTTTACACGAGAATTATTAAAAAGTCGTGCTTTTACGACCAATTAAGAATGTTAGTAACGAGATCGCGGTAGTTAAAGTATTTAGTCGCTCTTTCTTACTTTGGGTAAATTAGAAAATATCTTGATGCAAATTCTTATATACCTTTATTTAAATAAATAAAATAATATCGCTTTTTTCACTCATAGCCTCATAGGATTGACAACGTCAACGGCAGCAATGCATCTGTGAACAACTTCTGGCAGGATTCATTGATTGGTATGAAGATTAACTTAAGATGTAGGATTTTAGTCTAAAATTAAAGAAAGATTTTTGTGAACATCAATTATTCCAATTGTTAAGGGTTTCGTCAATCTCATGTAAGTAGGTATCTGCTACTTACTAGCTACCCACTTTATCCGTTGAAACGCAATATATTTACCCAAACCGAAACGTAATGTTCGTAGTTATCCAATATATCCCGTATCTTACACATATACTACATAAGCCCTTCACAATAGGAGCGTCGTCCTCGGAAGTCGTACGGCCGCTCCGGAAGGGATGTGGGCTCTCATTGTGGAAGATAACGTTCTTTATTAGGGAAAGGACTTGAAGCCGGCACCATTTGTGTTGAATCATGGATCTGTAAGTTCCGTGCGAAAGATCTTACAGCAGGATTATCGTTTGTTGTACGCGAAAGAGTACTTGAGTGGAATTTTAGGCTAGTAGGTAGGTATCTTTGGCACGGTTACTTGCGTCAACAAGTACAAATATAGGCGGAGCGTAGGACTTCTTATTGGGCGGTAGTACTTCTTACAAATGGCAAGTTAAACATATTATGTAAACGCACTAATAACATTACAATTCAACCTCCTGTGGCTTTTTCTAATGATAATTAATTATACTTCTCGTTTGATAAAATTAATGTGATATTAAAAAGCAGTTTTATCTATTATCATGTTGATTTTTTTGGTATAGGTATGTCTAGAATTTTATTTTATGATAAGATATCTGCACTCGAGGTGGCTAAGAAATTTAAAAGCTTCGTATAGGTAGATACTATTAATAGACAAAACTCCGATCCAACTAATGAACTTACAATTCAAATGAGACGCCCAGAATATCATACACAAGTATTCCAATATAAGCGACATCTCATAAACCGCATAGCCTCGGAAAAGGTAGTCTCATTTGAGATGATAGCGTTATTTAGCAGATGAAGGGTTCGAGCCGGCACCGTTTGCGCAGACAGCCACAGATCCGTGATAAGTCCCGCGACTTAAAGGATTACTGCCAACTGTGCGAACTACGAACACGTGTCATAAAACTTGTAAAGATTACGCTATTTACCTTACGCCTTAAACCTTAGTACGCAAAAGGTCAATGCAATAATTTTAAAATATTATGAGGCAAAAGTATAACCATTTCTGTTTTAATGCATACTAAAATGTAAGCAAAGAACTACCTACTAACATATAAAATCTACAGTGTGTATAGTAATAGAAACATACCTTAAAATATATTACATATCCCAATAATATTTCACTGTATCACGGAGATAAAAATAAAAAAGTTTTTCCAATAAGAATAGCTAGCGTCCATTTAGGTAACACGATGGTGTCTCAATGCTGTCTATCACAATAGCAACTGTCGTAAAGTATGGCATACAATGGAACGTATAAACATAGGTGGATTTTAGTAACCCAGTAGTTATATGCGTATGTTATGATATACTTTACGATCGGATAAAACAAAACATAATAAAAGGAATAAAGCAATAACCCTCCTATAACCTATTAATAACCCTCCACTGTACATGGAACTTAGTACCCGCCTATTAAAGAATGATTTTTATAGCGACATTTTAATTACCGAGAGGCGTTTAAAACCGAGGACTTAATTGAAACGCAATTTATTATAATTGAAACTGATTGAAGAAAAGGAATACGAGTGCAATTATGGGATAGAAATAATATTGCAATAAGCCTTCGGTGAGCTTTATTTGGATGCGTAAGGTGCGGTTACAATAAAACTATGGGCCGCTATGATTGGCATGAAGAATGTATACCCCCTTTAATTTGCGCTTCCCGCCTTTACTGCCCTCCGGTATTGTTACAATAATAACGTCTCGAAGGCCTTCCACAATGGTTACTAGAATATAACGCTTCTTTTTGTTTAATCAAAATGGCAAATCGAGCCACTTTCAGCCTATTATTTGTCACTACTATAGAAGTATCTAATGATCATAGCGAAGTTTATAGTGGACATTAACGCCAATGGACACCTGTAATCAAATCAAAATGGGATTTGAATCCTACCTAAGGTCAACCAGATGTGTTGCTACGTTGAGGTCTAACCCTGAACGCATCATAGCAATAGAAGATGAATACTTTCTAAATTCCTTAGTGATATCAATCTTCATCAACAAGAGATATTTAATATGTAATTACACAATTAATTACCATATCATCCATCTCATTCCATCCCATTAAATTCCAATTCTTATCTTCATACAATTAGACTATTTAGGCACGGTTGTCGCCCTCGCCGTAGCGTTTGAGTCCATAAAAGCCGAATAGATTTACTTCTAATGGCGTTTATTAATCACCATTACGAAACCCCACCGCCGTACGTCGGTACTTAAGTTCCGTATCTCCAGAATATTACCATACGTTCCCACATCGGGAGAAAGCGAGGGAAATTAAAGTCCACGATATCGACAGAAACATTTCGTGTATGCAGTAATGTGTGACTTGGTAAGTGTTTTAATCGTTCAATGATATGCAAATGATGTTGTAACTGGATCTGTTGTCTGAAGCCTAATTACTTAAGAACATTTACAGTCGTAATGAATGTATTTAATATATGTAGTGTAGGTACTATATGTATACCATGATGATAAGTTAGATACGATCTAGGAAGAAGCATGGTTGCTTGTTTTAAACAGTTCTACGTTATAACAGTCAGGAAACCAATAGTCTCACAAAGTTTCACTCTTCAGCCGTATTAAAGACAAAGAGCTTATTACCTTAAGTTTACCTTGTAATTAACTAATTAATTGTGGACTATAATAATTAGATGAGCGAAAGCGGGGAAAACATTTTCAAAATTACTTTTCAGTTCATTTGAAAGTTACACCAGAAGCTTACTTTTTCATTGCTCCTTATCAACGTGGCATTTTCAAAAGAGCAATGTGCATTTTACTTGTGCATGTGTGTGCCTCTCGCAGCAGTCAACCCTACAACGTATCTATAAAGACATCAAACCAATTAGCAATAACAACCCCGCATTCACAATCATAATGAGACCTTTTAAAAAAAACTAAAACCAATTATACAATTTCATTGTTTCGTATTCCCGTAACAGGCTTAGTACACACATTCCACTCGGCGTCGCCGCGACTAGTCGCAAGGGCGTCGCGTGACACCGCGGCATTAGCGACGTATGCAATCTTGGGCGCACATCGTAATTATAAAGTCGGTGCACACTTTCATGCGACATGATTACCGCCGTCATGCTATTTAATTTCAATACAATAAACACGTGTTCATAATGTAGATGGCTTTAACGGTTCGAGCTAATATATAAAATCTCAATTTGTAATGCTTCACAAACGCATTATTTCACTATAATTTGTATTTTATTATAACCAAGAATAATGCGTATGTGATAATGTGCTACGTACCTATTCAATAACTGCTAGTCAAATAATTCAAATATAAAAAGTAACTTACACGATAAATTTAGATAATAAAATATAAATCAATTTTGATTTTTTATAATATTTTAAAGGTAATATTCCAATTTAAAAGGTCATTGTTACGATTTTTTTCAATCCATGTATTTCCCTATTAGTACCTAACATATCGATATTATAGGAGTAAGAATCTTTATCACATTATACAAGCGGTATAAAATAACCCCGAGCCTTAAATACGAATTATATCAACGCGGAAGGAGTTCCAAGATTAGTCGGCTTCATAGCATCTCGTTGCCTGGACGTCCTATAAATGTGGATAACAACAAATTACTACGACACTTACAACTGTAGTGGCGACTGAGAACATCTCAGATGGACCGTAAATGTGTTTATCGCACTTTTAAACGATCTCTGATGGCGCAGCGTAAATGAACACGTAATAAGAACCGCGTCTGCATTAATCATTGGGTAGTCGCAATCAGCACGTTTTTATCCGCGACAGTTACGATGTTCGTTTTCATGTATGTTACTTGCCTACATCTTATAAATAAACAAATAAACATACATAGCAAGATAAGACGACATCTCTGAGGTATTGCGAGACGATTAAAGAATTCCTAAATTGTTTTTTTGTAAACTTTAGTATTACAAACTTTATATCTCTTAAGATAGTTATTAAATAAAACTAGTAATTTAATAAAATAACTAAACATATTAGCTACATAGACAAAATGGAAGAAGACAAATGAACTATCAGTTTTAATTTGCACAAAAAGATAATAACATCTACGGGTGTAAAAATTATACAAAATCATAGACCCACGTCGTAGATCCTGGAAGCGTAAATTGCAAAAGTCCTCAGCAAAACATATATCATCTAAGCAACTGTGCAGCATCCTAAGTCATCACCTGACATACGCGTCTGCACATTTGAAAAAAAAAGTACCTACGGTACCGTTGCAGAGACTCTTAGGGACACTTATATGAGTCTTTAGCAACTGTGCAGCTCTTCATCTGTTATTTACTTAAAGGATATTATAGTGAGGCAAATAAACTTTGTTACTTATACGCGACGTTTCAAGTAATCCCCAATGTGTAACATCGCATTATTTATGTACAGTCGTTACATACGACTGTCGTACCGCAATTTTCAACTTTTTCCCTCCCAAGTAACATTGCGACACACACAACGCCCAAGGACACGTGCCTGCGGTTGACATTGTTCATTGTTTGTGCCTTCACTCGCAGTTGGCACACGGTCACCTGTCTGTCATGCGAATGTCGCAAAGCCTCGCCACTTGGGAACACTGACAACCAACACATTTGGAGTAATGAAATTGGTTGCGATACGACACAATTGTATGACATTCTTGGTTATGTAGTAATGGTAAAATGTTTCAATTGTATCGTTATTCGACGGGGGTAATGATGCAGACATCTGCCTTTGTGACGGCTGATCAACATAACAGTTAGGTGGAAATAATTTAGGTCTCATTATTGGGTAGCCGTTACCCTGCATAAATACGCTATATCTACATAGATTTAAAGAGTACTCTATCACGTTGCTCTAACGCTTTCTCACCAGATCTCTATCAAAATATGTACAATAATGTACGATATCAGCATTACGCCCGCCCTTACCAAACTCCAGCGTCAGGTTAAAAATAAAAACAATAATAGCAGTTATTACAAAAAATAACTCTAAAATTATTTGTTACGCCTATTCGAACGAGTTCCTTATCTTTATAAATATAAATTGCATGATTATAACATATTAATATAACGGTCGATATTATTAAACGAAGCAAAAACGTCTCCTATATATAAACCATATGTAATTGCGCACAATGTCAGATGTTTTATAACCCGGCCTATATAAAACGCGACACCGTAAAAACTTATTTTAACGCTGACATTTCTAACCTACATTCCGCAATAAACACGCACTGTTTACTCGGCAGCCGTAATGTTACTTGGTGAGTAGTAACTATTGCGGATATACGAGTATGAGGCGTCAGAGGTGAAAAAATAGTATAACAACGGGCCTTATAGCGATTGGTAGCCATATAGCGTATACTTATATTTGCATACCTATTCGTATTTTATTAAAATATTATGATAAAGATTCTGTGTTACGAACGGGTTTTGAGAAGTATAAACAATACAAGTAATTTAACCTACAATACCATGCACCTTTATCATTATGGCTTTCAAATACGCATGCAAAACTTAATTTGGTAATTGTTTGTGAACTGGTAATTAAATGTGTATAAAATGGCCAAGCGCTAGACGGATCCTTAACATGCATACATGAGTTTTCAATGTTTAACCTTGAGAGGTCTAGGTTAAACATTGCAAACTCATTAAGATCTTAATTTCAGTAAATAAAACATTAGTAATAATGATCTATGAAAACGAGGTGAATCCATTCTTAAAGAACAGTACCCAAGAACGATGTGTTTTTGATTGATATGTGGTTGACTCCCTGATCGCGTGATGATGCAACAACATTTGAACTCTATGTGGCTTATTAACAATCTCGTGACTTCAACACCGACTTTCGAATAACCAGCACAATAAAATATCATTTCCAATATAGCATACGAATGGCTTGAAAGTTTTCAGCGTGTTAATTAAGTACGTAGTGATTAATGTCTAAGATTGCTGACATGTTTAACTACCCTCGCACTACTGAGTACCACTGACACAGTCCCGTACATGTAGGACGCAATACTCATCACATTCGATCGATGACGGAGAAAGGTGCAGGCAATTAGGCGCACTATCGGAACTTCGTTATTTTTTATGGCATGAAAGTTGCAATCTGGCGTATGGTCTATCTACTACAATCCTTTGTCATGACATGTTATTTTACTGTGGTATGGGTTACCTTGAAATGGAACATTGCATAGCCAAGGACATAAAGTCTTCAAAAATAAATTCCTTCTAATTTATAAAGATAGTATACATACCTATGCTTTCGTATTGTGTAGTTCATGGCCAATAAAATTGATAAAAAAATGACAAATACACAAACGAGCCCTTGGGACGCTTCATGCGCCAAAAACCTTTTAAATATTTTATATTGCCGACTTTGAACGTCTATATAACTTAATATTATTTATGATCATATCTTGTATCCTTAGAAACAGGTAAAAGGAAGTTGCATCCCGGGTGTATACTCGAGGCAAGAAATAATGTACCTACGAAACGGACCGCCAACGGAGGAATGAAATATCGTAGTATGTCTTTACAACGAATGACGTTCTATGTGACGGAACATCCCTCATCGGCAAAAAGCACAATAGTATAAAGATAATCCCAGCAAATATCACAATAGAGACACTGTAACCGTTGCAAAATGAGCCTGCGAATATCTCTATACAAAACCTATAAAACAAAGTCGCTTCACGTCGTTTGTACCCTGAGATCTTTCTTAATATGCATCGGATTTTAATGGGGTTTTCGTCAATAGACACAGTAATTAAAGAAGATTTATAAATGTAATTAGTGGCCCATCCCGAATTCGGGTGGAATGTAGATACCAATGTTTAGTCTTCCAAATAGCACGTAGTATTATAGTAATAAAAACTTACGGTCTTTTCATCGCATAGGCGATTCGTACAGCAACAAAACATACCTGAAACAAAATAAAGAACCTGTTAGTTATCTGTTGCAAACGGGGGCTAATTACGCATCGATTACAAGTCAATTGCAGCGGAGTGTAAAATGAGCGTGACTGCGAAGACAATGACTACAGGCGGACGGACAAAATAGTTACAACTCTGTGAACGTAGCAACAAGATTGTATCGCAGAAAGTTTCTAGTTGGCATGGTTTTTTTGATGAATTTGGGTTACCACAAATCATTAGTGCCCATAACGAGGGCCACGATTTTTTGTTGCAAGTTTGGGAATCTGTCACAGATACCAGATCTCATAGTAAAGAGCTAAGGGCTGTCGATTTTATGCTTCTAGATATTGCTTTGGAATTTAGAACGCCCAAATTAGATTCAGAATTTAGAAAGAATAAATGATTATGAAGGTAAAACATGGGAGTTTCATAATCATACGGTAACAGTTCTGACAGCTCTACATAAAAAATTATAACAAATCTTTACTCTTACAATGTCTGTACATTACCAATGAGTTAACGAATATAAAATATTTGACATAATTTTACGAATGAATAATTTCGACTATTTCCTGTCTGCTAAATAATATAATCATACGAGTACAATAAAATATGTAAAAGGCAACGTAAATGAATTCACTACGGGTTGGAATGTAATTATTAAGTGTCACAGTAATAGGGCCGTAGCTCGACACAAAAATTATAATTGTTACGTGTATTCGAATATAAGGTATATAGAAGTTACTTGAACAGAAATTAAAATTATACTAAAACACAGTCACCTTTTGAGGTCAACAACTCTACATAGAAAATGATAGGTAATTAAAAACATTTTTTTAAAGACTTTCTACACTCGTAGTCCCACAGTAGGATTTTCTCCAGTGACTGGGTGCGATGGACACACAAAGACAAATATACAGACTAAGAACATAAATCTAAATTCATCATTTAGATTTGGCCGGGAATCAAACCCGGGACCCTCTGCGCGGCTGACCAGTATGGTGGCCGCTCCGCCACGGGGATCGGCAATTAACTAGGCAAAGCTCTTAGTAACAAAATTAATGATAATCATCAGTTGTGAAATAAACCAAGCGCATTGGGTACCTAATCTTCAGCATTGCGACACCAGAATCGGCCTGCTTCGTGAGATGTTGAATGGAACGTGAGAATAGACTGATTCAATTATGTTCAATCATCACTGCAGATAACAAAAGCTGTTTTACCATCGAATAACATGCATTGACAATGGTTTCATCAAATGTTTTTATATATTTTTACTTACAATAATGCGATTCAAGAAAATATTTTTGGTTGCCATCTCATCTTACTTCTTATATCAGAGGTTAGGGTAGAGCAGACGGCTAAAGTATAAGTATAATAAATCTGTTACCCAAATTATTTATGCATATTCTAATTCTAATAGAGTCAACTTCTCAACCGTATAACCAAAGAGTTTCGGAGGCAAGAACAGCTACAAAGTCATACTAATGAGAATTCAAAAGCGTTGAATAATATTAGAATATTGGGCTTCGACGGTGCTAAGTTAATACACGAAGTTTGTCAGAAATATTCATAGATTACTTAGTCAAACGGAGCCAATACTCCTTTGATAAACTGCAGTTGCAACTTTGACAGATGACCTAACGGGAGATGTTACGAGTTACGGTTCACAATTTAGAATATGCAATTTAAACGCAGTCCGAAGATTATCTATTGCCTTCGAGCACGACGCGTTTGATGTTAAATTGAGTGGAACTTTCTCGTAAGTGGAAACCAGTTAAAAAAAAAAACTGCAACAGAAATCGACAGGTGCGCCGGGACGTCACTACCGGTCGGCGGCTGATAAGCGAATGTATGCCGGCCGTTCACCTGCGCCCACTGACACAGTCTCCATCCCTTCCCCGCCGATGGGGAGCGTCGCACGTTGGAA
Source organism: Urbanus proteus proteus (assembly GCA_018251915.1). Lineage (NCBI taxonomy): Eukaryota > Metazoa > Arthropoda > Insecta > Lepidoptera > Hesperiidae > Urbanus > Urbanus proteus. The sequence goes on along the minus strand of DWPV01000523.1, from coordinate 13,256 downwards.
CGGGATAAACGTATTCGCACACACGTGCTCGACGTATGAACACGGACAAAGCGAGAGCACGCAACAATTGCCGCTAACAATACATTATGCGACATTTTCAATTTATGCAGAAAATGTATGCATTGTAGTAATTACAGTTATCCCACGGCGCAACAATAGATTCGGTCGCATGGAAACACGCAGTCGATAAGAGTTGTCATGTATTTCGGTATTGTGCTCGGAAACCCGCTAACACGATCCGAATGACTTTTGTTTGGACTAACCCAATTAGTGCACTAACATTTATTCGAATTGTAAAATGTACGTTTGTGCTCGTTGGTCGTTTTGAGTTCGCGTTTATTTCACGCTTCGTTTCCGCTTTATTCGAATCGAGTTAAAGAATGCTTAATTTAGTCACGACTGCTAAGTCGCATATTGTATTAATATATAGCTACCAGTCTATTACTGTTGAGTGTAACTGACATATTACTTTCAATTCCATAGCTACTTGTTATTAATTTATGGCCCATGTTTAGTTATGAGTGTGCCATTAAATTCCACTCTTAAGTGTTGAACAATGTGCGTTAATAACGAACCAACCTTCCTTATTAATTCTGTACAACCGTTTTTACTTATTATAGGTAATTAGTTTAAATGTTAGTTACAGCTCCACTTCCAATTACAGCTTAACTTAAATTGTTATGTCGCTAACAATGTTATATGACAAAAATAATGTAGGTATATTTCTATACTTTTAACTTTTTCTTCATGACCAAAAAAAGTTGTAAAGTACTTTATTACGTTCAAAAACCATTCGATTAATATGCAATTACAAATCTTTACATCATGTAAGACCCGTTAACCACTACATATAAAAATCAACATACATAACATACGACCAAAGTTCACAACTCGTACTATACTCGAAACACAACACAAAACAATTTGAAACACGCATAGCGAATGTGTCCGCTACCGTAATGTTACACTCCATCGATACAGTAATTACTCGCCATAGTTATTAGCTAACAAGCTACCATTCTCGTCTCCGAACCTCACGATTGACCTCAAGCGCCTATTTCGCCGTACAAATGTAGAGCTCGCGTGGTTATATGTTTTAATGTATGTATATTTACAGATATGACTCAGATGTTATATCCTCTATTAAGCGATAAGCGTGCAATACAAGAAATAGCTTCAAAAATACTTTAAATAATTCCGTGATTTAAATATTTATATCCGTGACGTATATTATTGTATATAATATGTAATTGGATTTCGAAAAAAAATTAAAACATTACTGTTACTGTTGTAATGAGTTATAAACAAATAATGTTTTAACAACATGAATCCCTTAAAAAGATTTCGAAGAATCTATATGCGATAAGATTTGATTATCCTACTTAGGTTTCAACAATACAATTATTTTGCAAAAGTTCTTATGATTTTACATATCTATGCATCTACAATATGGTTTAACCAATTCTTCTAATACAATCAATAAATAATTATACATATAACCGATTCAAATAAAAACACAATCTAAGCGCAACGCATTTCACATCGATTAGAATCTGTAATAAACCGCTCACCGGATGAAATTCGATATTAGATAAGTGAAGAAAAACGTATGTAATTACAATGAAATATCTCCCGCGCGGGCGACACTACTAACTAGGGCCTTATATCGCTGTCTGAATTGAGAAACATACATAACTTCGATACTGGATGCGCTTGTAGATAAACTGATACGTGCTACGATATTACGCGGAATGCATTCGAATGGATATCGCAATCACAAATGCATGCAACAACTGGTTATAGAGGAAACACTTTCTGGTTTCTTGACGAATTTGTTGAAATGCAAACTGTAATTTTGACTACCGACGTCACATAAATGCGCTTCTTATTAAAAACATTACAATTCATACTAAGAGGTTATTAAGGTAACTGTCGCCACCCATTGTTTACCTTACAAGTTACTTAAAAACAAACTATCATTTCATATTAGCGTAGGTATAAGTTATTCTATATTATAAAGAATGTATGAATATTACATTTAAAAATGCGTGCATGTTTACAGAAAAAATACCGAAATTTATCAGTAGATTTTTATAGTGAGTTCTGTTTTAAAACTACATTTTGAAGTACTGTATTACCGTGCTCTTAATTGCATGCTTCGTTAAAAACATTGTTAAAATTATTTGAACTACCAAAATTAAATGTATTTGTAAAAAAAAATCATATTGTACTAGAATTAATACGGGGTTGATATTTACCCAACCTGGTAGTATGAGGGAAAAATTGCATGCCAGAAACATATTGACACGCGAACAAAAACAAGCCTGTATTTACTTACTGTTGAAACGCTATTATATTACGAACTACAATGCTGGTGCACTTTTTGTAAACCTACAATTTTCTAATACCCGCCGAGTTCAAAGGTACTGTGTTCCAATATTTCACAACGTTCCATTTTTTTTTACCGTATAATAGCAATGACAAACGTTGCTTTATTTTGCTTTTGGACGTGTGCTACGTGAAATACTTCGATACATTCCCAGACACTAGACGGTCCTCAGGATGTAGTAACGCAGTAGTGACCGACCTCAGGAAAACATCTCATCATATTGAAAGTTAATCATCTGTGTAAGTACTTCGGATCACGTTTAGGCAAAAGGATCACAGGTCGCCCCCCGACCAGGTGGACTGATGACCTGAAAACGACAGTGGAAAACCGCTGGATTCAGAGGACACAGGACCTTGAAGAAGCGCCATTTAGGGGAGCCCTATGTCCGGCAATGGACCTCAAAAGGTGGATAGATGGATGGACTTCAAAAATATTTTCGTTTGTTACCGGAATTTCATAGAAGAAAAGCTTATTGCTATAAAAGTTGTGTATGTAGGGCCATTCGACAAATAAAATGTTGTAAAATAAGTCGACCTACACTACCATTATCGAAAACCGCATATTCCATTAAAACCGAACGCAATTTCTATACAACCACACAATGACTCTATTAGAGCTATGATGCGGTATAAAAAGATACGTTGAGTTTTCTTAGGCCACGTGTATAGAAATGTGAGAGTAAGAGGTGACGCGTTTTAAGCAATGATCACGGCTAAGCGAAACTACCATAAATAGAACTCATAATGATTTTAATGCGTTAACACTATCACTCGCCTAATACTATGGCTAATTGCTGTTATATTCTACTTTGCAAATATCCTAATTTATTATTTCAAGGCTCACCCTACTGGTATCTGAACGATGTAATCTCTGCATTTAAATGATAGGTGTCATTGCTATTTAGTCGGCTGCATTCTACCCCAAGATCTCTACTTGAAGTCCGCCAAAGTTGATTTTCCATTCTGGAGTAACTTGTCCCTTTAATGTGAGTGAACGAGTGTGTACTTGCATTTTCACATCCGTAAAACCATAACACAAACACTCAACATACTTAGCATTGCCGTTAGAAGGCAGAAGATACAACAGTCCAGTCCAGCGCAGTTAAACCACGAACGGTTCCACTACGTCTATTAGTATTTTTAAATCCTGACGTAATGATTGTGAAATGCAATTGTCCAAAATGTATACATTTTTTTGTTTTATACACATTCATTGGTCGGAGTTTTTTAAATTATTAATATAATTATGTCACGTTATAAATAGGTATCATGCCCATACTCATTTCCATGATACCATATATCGCGTACGAGCGTGCCCGTATACCGATCCCGCATTACGCTCCGCGTGTACATAAACGGGGTCTTATACGATTTTCCCTTTAAGCGTTTTTATATCGCTCATAAAGATTTCACTTTTACAATTGAACGCGCGGTTTGGAAACGTGTAAATTGCGGTGAAAACCGGAGACCTACTCTGTACATCAGTCAACATATTTTCGAAATCGTCTAAAAGTAAATTCAACGCAGGTATCCACTATAATGTCGCCCATATACATATATTATATCTATTATCTCCTCATCTCTATTACCTTATATCTATTACCGTTCGTTCTTAATCAAACCCAACTGAAATCTGCATCTGCAATCTGGTGTAGGAATCCGAAACTTCGTACAAAGCAACTGATTTCGTACACAGTAGATCTACTGTCGTTCGTTCGTCACCTATTTGCGGATTGTTCAAACAATGGTGAGCGCGGAGGCCGGAAGCGTTTGCTAATGGTCTGTACTTGTTGCTACTATCATACTACGTTAAATAGTCGTAAAGTTGTTTAGTTACGGTGAAAGTACTTGCTCTTTTAAATTATATCTTATATGGTTATAACTTCGCTGAACCTAAATTATTTTAGGTACAGTATAGCTATAGCCTAACACGATAAAGTTTAGCAGTAGTCGACGGGAGCAGAAGGAGTATGTCAGACGCTTACAGAATTCTCTAGACGAGAAGCTTGGTGCGAATTGGTAGACTTTGTAGGCATGAGAGAAGTTTTCTTTAAAGCTTAAATGTTTCCCTTCATCCTTAATGCAAGCGATATTTAATTTCTGATATGCACATAATAAAAAAAATAGAGGTAACTGGAATTTGAACTTTGGACTCCTCAATTAAGAAGCGGAGTGTCAAACCACTGAACATATACCTATTATCTATATTAACTACAATTTACTGTCCAACCATAATTCAATGTACTTAAGTTTCTATAAATAACTCAACTAGCTGTGAACTTTAACATTAAGGCCAGTTTAAATTCATAAACTACCACGCAAAAAGGTCCATATGTCGACCTGTTCTAACGACCTAATTGCGTCACATCTACATAATTTGGTATTTCCCGTAGCGTACTGGGCACTAATCCCACAGATTTATCCTATTTTGCATGTAACATTTTTATCTCACCTTTAAAGGTGACCAACAACAATTTACGAGTAATCTTCACCTGACGTTTTTTAACGTAAAAACCCTTTAGTGAAATCTAGTTATTGACTCTGATGGCATCACTACCGTAGTTATTGCCCCTTATAACAAGTGTCAAGTGGTGCAATTTCGTGTCTTAAATGATATGATAAATGAAAAACTCAAACTACCACCTTATTCCTCAGGAACAAAGCATCTGTACCGATCTGAAATCGGACTGCAATCTAATCTAGGTTCCAATACAAATGTCCATTGGCGGCGGTGACCACTTACAATCAGGTGGGCTGCTCTACTCATCTGACATTTTATTTACATAAGAATAATTATATAGTAGTTATACTAACTACTAAAGTGATTTTATAAGAGTCGTTAGTTCAATAGCCTTATTTTTTCCATAAACCCATTACCACAAACAATATAAACACCGTAACAGCGTGCACAAAGCACAATTATAAGAAACCACACGTAGAAGATGCAACTCATTCCTATGTGCGTTCTGAAGATAAGGGCTCCGTTGAGGAATTCTTACAGAAAATAAAACATCGCCGGTTCAGTCCTCAATAATTATCGCCACTTGTAAAGCTGGTAACCGACTTGGCTGAGTACTTTGCAATCTCAGCAAAGAGACACTTATTTTACGCACATGGAGCTATTGTTTACTATTACTTATTGCATCCTTGTCACGTGGATCGTCGACTTTCTTCAGTGAAATGAAATGACTTACAATCAAGATGAACTAGATATAGCCTACTAAATAATTAGTAATAAGCCAGGCATGCATAAATACAAATGTTAACAGAATTGTACGTAAAAATAAACATCCAAGGAACTTTATAAAAAAAATAACATATGGAAACAAATCGAAACAGATCATTCGAACAGACCATCATCGTACTAATTTGGTTGAAACTGGATTTTTATTGAAATAGAGTCAACTATTTATAGACATCAATATTTATGGATAATCAATATGGGTTTTTTAACCCTAAAACGAGACATGAACTGATAAACAGTGTCGACAGTGTGAATGACATCGCACGTCAAGTGTGACACCACCTTAACGTGTGTGCGTGTGTGCTTACCTTAATTGAGCCCGTGCTATTTACTCAACAATTTTTTCTCGCCGCCAACGAGCATCTCAAGTGTTCTGGTGGCGAAACGAGTTCGTAATAAGGATAGTGGGCTATTCATACGATGCGTAATGCAAGTGGGACTCGCGAGACGTAATGGTGTCTTCTCTTATGAATAAAAAGCTTTTCAATTGTAACTTGCGTAGGTTCCTTCGCCGGCTTGTGAGTGACAACTGTCATCGGCTTTTTTCGTTCGTTAATTAAAATATTGCGCGGTTATTTCTCATACGAGTTTTTGTTGCCACTTTGATTATCACATACGCCCGGCTGGTGTTGCGTTGTAAAAAGTTGGCGAATCTATTAATAAAGTAGGTTTTTATGATGTTATTATTATAACAAATCGTAGTAATGTCCACCTGGTGCGAATTAAACAAGGTTTCGTTTTTTGTTTCCTCTGGGAACGCTGGAATATCTCTGGTTTATGTTTGACACCCTCTTGAGGCACATTAGTGTAAATACTGTGAGCGTGCTGTTCACCTCATGTTAAGTTGCCAACGAGGCGTGCAGCTGCTAAGTATCAGTTTTACAGACATCGGACGGTCACTTACGCGTTGTAACCTCTCACGACTTGAAATCACTTCAACTACATGTATGCAAGTCAATTATCACATAATTACGCTCACCATAATGCTTTAAGGTAGAATTATTGACGTGGAGTAGAAACTTGTTAAGAATTTTTATCGTGAACTTCAAGTTACGAAGACCTAAAGATCTGGCACGACTTTGGAGATGAAATTGATGGATTAAAGGCTACCTTTAATGTAAAATTTGACACTATTGAAAGAGGTCATACCTCAAACGTTCACTATCTAATACTTAGTAGATACCTCATGTACAAGAAACGTAAACATAGGACGCCGCCTTATCACATTAATTAATTTATAAGTCAATTAATAGGTAAATCGTATGTTTAATCAAGTTCATTTAGATGCATCATTACTTCTAGATTGATTTATTGGCTATAAGTCTAATGAGACTAGCGGTTAAATACATTAATTACGGTGAATCGTATTAATCGGTCGTCAATTACCGAAATCGACACTTGGTTATCTCCAATCAACATTTTATTCATTCGCCGCTATGTCTATCGACGCATGCGCTGATATATTTTATTTACGGGGTAATTAAAATCGAAATATACATAATTATTTAATAACTTCAGTCTTGTGAATTCCTTAGCTAATCCAGGAGGATAATCCACTACCCATATAATTAACCACAAAAAACTAAGTAGGCACCTACGTAAATCTTTTTAATAAGGATTAAAATCATCACAGTGAAGTCTCGCAACTTTTTACATTCATAATTAGCAGATTAGTCATATCTGTGGCATTACGTCAAACGACGTACACACACACATACACGCACACACACTGACGTTCGTTTTCGAAACTCCGTTGCGCGGTACTCGGAGCGCCATCGATGCGCTTGCGCAACCCAATTGCAAGGGGCTCACGGCGATTCCCACGCGGATTTCGTATACAGGTGCTGTTTGTATCACCTCACAAAGGCTCGTGGTGTAACCCTTATGTTAGTGCCACAACATAAAATATAGTTTGAAGTGCCGTCCTAGTGTATTTCGATTGGAGTTTGGATTGTATGATTACAATGACGGTAGTATTATCTACCAATTTTTGTCGTACTGCACGCCACCGGCCACCAAATTGAAAGACCTTAGATCGTAGTACATCTGCGGTTTGGAAGACTTGACACTTTTCATAGAACTCTCAGTTATATAGGTTACATTGCTATATTTGTTTCTCCATCAGAACATCTGATAATCTATATCTAAAATATAACAACATCGAACAGACAAAAGAGCATGCCTAAGATTTGAGCTTCAAACGGTAGAGCTTGATCTATAGCATCGAACGGACGAAAGGGCATGCCTGGAATTTGATCACCAGACCGTCCAGATCGAATTTCAAGCAAGTACCTATAGTAATACCAGAATTTCAAACAAGATAGGCGTCTGCAACGTCTTAATTAACTGTACTTCTATTCCTATGAAGGTGAGTATAGGTGCCGCATTCGCAATTCTCTCGGTGTCGCAAATATTATACGCGCAACAACCACTTTCCATTATTTCACACACTAGACGCTAGTGCAACTAGTAAAAACCTAAATACTTTTACAAGTTTTTAATTACGCTTGCGTCCTTAGCCGACCAATCAACCTTTTAGCTGCGTAATGACGTAATCATTTACGATTTGTTAAAGCTCGTACAACAACAAACAACAACAAATAAACAATGACTTTAGTTAGTTTAAATGCCAAATCAAATCAAAGTGTAATTTCAGGTAAATACCGCGATCGATATAAACACATGAGAAATCGGAGATAGTTCCGCGTTTTTCATTTGGTTATCGCTGTAAACAAATTGTCGCCGCTCGTATATCGCCGTAGACTCGAGTTCAAGGCAATTAATACCTACCTACTCATAATACACAAACAAAACGCAGAGGACGGACTCTTACCGCGTTATTCATTATCAAACAAATTGTCGCGGCGATACGTAACGCTCGTAAATCGCCGCAGACACGCGCTCGGCGCAATAAATATGTAATACGCAAACAAAACGCATAGGACGGCCACGTATGCACTCTTACCGGGTTGTTCATTATCAAACAAATTGTCGCGGCGATATGTAGCGCTCGTATATCGCCGTAGACTCAAGCGCGGCGCAATAAATATGTAATTCGCGAACAAAACGCCTAAGAGGTCGCCCGCTGAGCCTACTGATTTATACTTTGCCCGCTTACGAGCGCACCGAGCTTGCCCTTTGAATTTATGTTGCCCGAGCACAAATATCGTCGCGAATTCAAGGTTGTTACGGTGATTTTGCTTAAAGTTTTAGCAACACAAAGTTCAAAAGTTTTATCACATTGCAGGTATAGCGAATTTACTAGTCATTGTTCACAATAAAATTAGTACAATTGTTATATTAAATACTTGGCTAGGTAGCCAAGAATGAGTCGAAGTTGCACACTGAACCACTACATAATTCGTGCCTCTACTTAATTGTATACGTATTTGTGCTGCACTTATTTTCACTAATATAACTGCGGTTTGCTTCCATTTGGTTCAGACCTGTAACAGTTGGCAGATTTTTCGTGTTTTAACATGGCGATTGTACCTACTGCAAATATTTATTTATTTATTCATACCGAGTTTGACGATTACCATTTTTCCTAAAGAGCAAAAACAAAAACAAGATTGTTGTACAGAGACTGCAATGTTTTTTTGTAAAGTAGATGAAGTAAGAAAGACGAATGTACGGACCAACTCGGATAGCATAGGCTTAGGAATATGTTTTGTTACGGAGCTATAAGAAAGAGAATACCAATTATATTTAGTAGCGTAATCCAACGTGACACTTAACTGAGAAATATTATACCCACATCCAAATACTTCAAAAGCAAGGTGTACCGAGCAAAATGTACAACATTACAGTTAAGAAGACCAGTTGAAGGAATGCGTTAATCCGAAAGATACAAAACCAATACCAACTGGATTCTAACGGCCTTAGAAAAATCTAATCGCGATACATGTCGAATGATAAACTATATCGATTTGACGTAAGTAGTGTTGAGACGGCTCGAAATCCACTTCCCGTGGGCGCATTAAATCAAGTAAACTTGGCACATAGATTAACAGGGCGACAATAAATACTAGCGTTGCCCCTCCGGTCCGCACGCACCGACATCATTTTAACTAATACCGTTACAAAGTAATTCGATTTAATAATGCAAATAAGTTGAACATGAAATACGACTGACGGACGAGCTCGTGGGAATTTAATTCAAAGTGTCTTGGTTATTTGTTGTCGTCGATGAAAACAATGCACTTAATTAAAATAAAATATAAATTTATTAAAGTTATTATTAAATGATATTTGAATTAAATTTGAAAAGTTATTGTTAAAAAACTCATAATTGTTTCCTAAAAACGAACACTCACTTTTAACTTAGTTTTTATCATTTTTTTAAACAGAATTTTTCGTTTAGTAGTTGTTCCTTAAAAATCAGTAGCACCTACTACTTTTTCTTTCAAATCAATTTCTTGAAATTTTCCATATACGAGTAGGTACGTCCGCCTACTTAGGAGTACATCTATATTAACAAGCCACCTTTGTTTTTCACCTAAATATGTACCTTAGTACATATTTAGGTATACATATAGGTATAGGCTTATACATTAGCACTTTTATTGCTTTACAGCAAAGGAAATCTCGCTTTACATTTCGGACATGTATAGTCAAAGGGATAACATTGGATTTGATCTGCAAAGTGTATTTAGATGCAGTAGAAGCTTATGCGCTATGAACATTCCAGAGTCGTTCTAATTATGTCGCATTCTACGTTACTTGGGGCGGGTATGTATGCGGTCGCAAAGTGCAAAATGTGTACAGGGTTACCTGCAAGACAGCATTTTAATTAGAGTAGCTACAGTAATTATATTGTTTCATTAACATAGGATTGTTTAATTGTGGAAATGTGTAGTATCTTTCACCACTTGTTCTCCACAGTCTAAACAATGCGAAATTATGATAGAATGTTTATCTATTGACATTAGTTGAAAGCAAGGTACCTAGGTGATGTGTCAAAAAAGTACCTACCTACCATACCTAAGGTAGGCCAAAGCTGCATTGCTATTCCTAAGGACTAAGATAGAACTTCGAAGTACCGGTATCTCACTTACCACAACCTTCAAACAGTACAGCAGAGCTTAACACAAGTATTATGAGGCAGAAGTAGGAGTGGCAGCGGTGCCTTGGGAGTCGAACCGCAAAGGATTCAGTCTTATAATAAAAAAAGGATTCTTGTAGTGACTCATTCACTTGGCCACCTTCCGAGTTCCGATCTGATTGCTCATATAAAGAATATTACCGCAAAGACCTGTAGGTACTGTTAATATACTAAGTCTTCTTTCACTGTTAGTATTATTCATAATAAAGACTTTCTACGCTAAGAACCCAGACATCCCTATTTCATGGATGACATGGGCACACAAAAAAACCCTATAAATCATTGAAATATGTGCGTAGCGGGATTTCGAACCCGGAAGCATATGCGTGTAAGACCGCTATACTACCGTAATCTTCGATGCCAAAACCAATGTAATAATAATCATATTAACATTCGTTAATAATTACGGCGTAAATTATGACAATACCACCTGCTGGTAAGTGGTCAATGTAGCATAATGGACCTCACCTCAAATGAATTCTGGTGTTTTTCCTATAGAATTGATTAAGACTTTGTCTTTGTTGTGTTCTTGTGTTGTTGATATTAGTGTATAAATGAATTTTCCATTGAATTAATTCAGTTCGATGTGTTTGCGGGAACCAATCGGTAAGTTTAAGACGATGGAAAAATAAATAGCAAGACTAGTTCTATCAAATGGAAAACACTTCTAAAATCTCACTCACTAGCCATTTAACGCATGTCTTCGTAGATTACACGGAGTCAATTAAGTTATTTTTGCATTTATATGTAACGAGCGCAAATAACACTGAACATACACCTAATAAACCTAAAAATAATTGTGTCCACAAGACCCTTTTAATTGAAGGTATGTTGTATCAACCCTACCGCACATCTATCAAGGTGTGTCCATCGACAACCTTCCATTCTCCGAGTGCAGCGTCAATGCCGATGGGGTCATTATGTATTCAGAAACGACAATTATAGTTTCATTTGCAACAGCTCACTTGTAAATGGAGGTTTACTGCCCATTAAACTGACGCGTTTAGGGATCACTGTTGTAAATGTGGATTAGTGACGTTACATCATCGCTGTCGCGTTAACTATGTTTATTGCCACAGACATATAATTCAATAGATTACGCATCTCACGCCATTTGAGTGAAAACCAAGCGTGTCACTTTTTCAGTTTATGTTCTGTTAGGTAAATTACATACAAACCTTTTTCTTGATCACTCTATCTATTAAAAAAAAACCGTATCAAAATCCGTTGCGCAGTTTTTAAGATCTAAGCATACATAGGAACAGTCAGCAATTTTTTCGCGTTACCTTGGACTTTTGTTGTTGAATTCTTACAATTAAAAATAACACAATTATGTATTACTTTTCTTTTCACTCGGTCGAAGGCAGCTCATTTCGATTCTCTAGCGCTCCGTTTTGGCACGCTAAGTACATGCACTCGCGGGATCTATCGAGATATATGCCTGCGTTAATTCCCAATACGCCATTCCTCTGTTTCGAAAGTGAAATATTAGCAGATGATTAGAATGACAGTATTCTTATAACAAGAATGTTATGTACGCCCTACTTTCATCTCATCGACTTACGGATATTCAATCTATAAACGTGAAGATACTTGAGCGAGTGTACGATTTCCATTTATATAGGAATTTAATAGGCTCTCTATTCAGAAACATAAGATGAAGGACCGATCGTTCAGGAAATTAAATTCCATATTTACTGCCGATAAATATTTACAAATCGTAAATGGAATGACATATTGCGCGTGGGTCCGATATCGACTGATATTATTTCTGGATGAGAAACTGATCGTAATCTTCAATATTTACAGCGTTATCTATATTCGCACGAGAAATTTAAACATGGGAACAACTATGTTTCTAAAACGTATATCGTATCTGTGATTCTAATTTAAGAACATTAGCAGTTAGAAGATAATGTTAGCAAGCTAGCTGCTAATTGGTAATGTTAAAATAACACATAGGTACATCGGTAAAACAGTTTCCAAAACGAACAATAAAACATTATTATTGTTAAGACGTGTCGAGAGACATCGTAAACCTCCTGACCTCGATGGGAACGTAAACTTACGACAGATGACCGCCGAAGGGAAGACAGCGTAGAAACACGATTATTAAAACATAAAATTTATTGACATTAAGATAAAATTTGACACAAATAGATTCGCACAATGTATTAATGTAAATCGAATAGATAGGTAGGTGAAATCCATAGGTGAAATCGAGGACACGTTCAATGAATTAGATCATGGATATAAAACCCATAGTATGTTACAAAATAACTATCATACTATATTTTATGACAAGATCATACTCAATAAAAGTTAATCGATTTATAAACTGAATTTCTTGAATGAGTTGAGCGCTGCCTATATAGGGTAAAAGCCGGATAGTTGCCTCGAAAGGATAGTTGCCCTGGTTGTTCAATTACTATGTTACGGATGTTTTTGGGGTTCACAATTTACTACAATTAGAAGAGTCTTTCCCACAGACCTCGCAGCCACATAAGCTGTCAGAGTAGG
>DWPV01000522.1:0-28016 GCA_018251915.1 Urbanus proteus proteus | reverse complement strand
TATGAATAGAGTTTGAAATGAAGAGAAGAGATAAATGATGGAAAATATTCTATGTCATCTGTTGCCTGCGGGGTGTCAAAACGAGGATTCGATGCAAGGTGCGACCTTACACCGAAACTCCATCTATCCATGATGCTATGTGGATACCTATCTGTATAGGTATAAAAGTAGGTACTCTTATACAAAAATTACATAAAATGACCTACCTACTTATAATATATCTATCTAATACAAATAAAGTTCTCAGTACTTTGAATAATTTTAATTTTATAGTTAATGCAATTGTACATTTGTTATTTACAAATAAATATATTATGACTTCTAACCTAATATTGCATATATAATATCATAGCTTGAAATTAATATATTAAAGCTCTACTAATAACATTTAGGTTTGAAAATTTTGAAATCACAGAAATATTTAGTAAGTAAGTAGTACATTTTACCTTTCTAAATATAAAGTGTAATTTTTCTGCTTTACGGAGCCATGGGAAAAACCGCACCTAATAGTAACAAAAGTACCTATAACTAAAAAGTGTCACACAATTTGCGTATGCAATAGGACATTGCAATGATAGGATGCATTGCGTCGGGTCCATGAATCACATGTAATCTCATTACGCAGATACGAACACGTGTACATCTGACACGCTTGGGATGTTGCATCTTGCGTTGTTATGTAACACGACATTACTAATGCCGATAATAGCGAAGATTTGCTATTAATAGTACCTATGCATATAAGTCTTATTGAAGTTATGTAAAAATTTTTTTTTTTCTAGGCTTACGAAATTCATTATACAAACGAGCTTGTACTCCTTTTTTGACTCTTAACACTGTACCTCTTACTTACCTGTAACTCTTAACGTTGTACTGAAGTAAATAGAGAATTAATGCAAATAATAAATAGTGCAATGCAAAATGCAAATAATAAATAATGAAAATAATGCTGGCAACGTCCTGAATATTTTTAACGTAAAAAGTGGCCTATGTTACTTACTGATCTATTTTGTGTAAAAGTCCTGTCTGAATCGTTTTAGCCGTATTTACGACGACCCATACATATTACAAAGACTCATACATACCTATTATTTACCCATACATTATAGATAGAATAATCTTTAGACGAATCAGCGACTTAAAAATTACAAAATATTCAGATGAAAATTTTAATTTTATGTACCTCTGTATGTATACCTACCTACGTAGAGTGTATTTACCGATAATTCAGCCGTAAAAGTAATTGCATCAGATTGCATGCATCGTCATAGTCGTAAGGTTGGGTGTAATGGGTGGCCGCGGGCAGAGGGCCGGCCCTGCGATGTCGTCGTGAAATGGGTGATTTGATCGGTTACGGTTGTCGATATGAGGTGATTCTGATTTTACGAGAAAAAATGAAAAGTAGTTATATTACGTTGGATCGGAAAAAAATAAATCTTGCTTTAATAACATGATAATAGATAGATATCAAATTGATAGAGTTCAAGACACAATGAAAATTACAAGGGGTTAGTAAAATTACATTTACGCAAAAGTTGTAACAATATGTGCCTAATAGTTATTTTATTAAACGTACACTTTACTTTCTCAAATATATTGTAACAACATTTTATTATAGTAATATACATATCATAATGATATTTTAATACAAATTTCGTTTTGATTTGAACATTCGTATTTCAAAACATGGCACTGCATAAAGACTACGGCGAGATGTCTGTAGTTTCTATATGGAAATGTCTCTAGGGACAAGATTCCTTGAATGGTTGTCGATAGGTATCGCATGAGATTACTCGTACTCGGGCTAAGGACTGCACTCTTGTTAACCGATTATCTGGATACAGTGCATTTAAATATTCCATTTTGGAAGCTAAACCCTGGCGGAAGACAAGGTCCTAGAACGAGTATGGTTTCAGGTAGGTACCTACCATCGCTACACTTAGGTATTTGTAGCGGGAAGCAGACCTTAAAATGACTACAATTATAAACTACCTCATTAGAGTTCCTGTATAAGTTGGAGTTAATTAATTAATCTATCAAATTACATAACAGTATGTTTTTACCATTCATTATCACTAAGTGTCTAAGCCAATAACATTAACTGCATTAACATATACCTACAGGAAAATCTAGGATGAGTCTGATTGTAGACCACGTTTATTTTGTAATGGGTATGATCTTCGTATTCGAAACTATCTCGAAACTATGTCGAAACTCGACAACGTATTAACGTTGTCGAGTTTCATCTATTACAATCTTTTATTTTTAAATCGAACCTATTTGCTTATTATACATTGGATAATTTGCCCCTCGCAGCCATCTTTGAATAGTTGGTGATAGGTGTCGACGGGGATTACGTCGGTCATCGACCGTCTATCTTGAAGACGCTTTGAGAAAAAGGTGATTTGATTTCTGATCGAACTTAATATTAAATAGGTATACTGGTACAGAAATGTAATTTAGCTGAAGTTTACTGATTGGTTTATTATTTAAATAATATATATTGGTATAAGAAGAATTAGAAGCATAATAACTCTTATTATTTTTAAATTGAACCAAATTATTTTTTAATCGCTTAGTACAAGTTCTCAAAAGTTACGTTCTTTCATATTAGGTACTCCTCTCTATTACTAATAATTCGTCGAGCACTCATATCTGCTTCCAGCACAAGCAAATTATTTGGTATTCTGATAGGCTTATTAGTTGGTATTCTGAATAATATAATGACCGGATTTTACTTTCCAGTACACCCTCGATTGCGGCCTTTCCGTGACCTCGTTGAAGTCGAGAAAGAGCTGGAAATCAAAGCTGATCGGGAGAGCACTTGCGAAGCCGCAGGTCTAGAAACCGGAGCGCATTATAAAGACGCGGAACTCCGATAGAACTCCGCACTAATCTAATTACGGGGTCCTTTGTATCGGCGCTTTTTGTATCGCTTGTTTATTTGCGCAGCGCTGTAGCTGATATATTTTTTAATATTCTTTCTTTTTCTGTGGAGTTTGCGCTCAAAGGCGCGCCGGAGTTATGAAATTGTTCGAGCGTAATTGTAGACGTCCAGTGGCGAATATTAAAGCGGTCGGCGTGCACTGAGCCCTGTGTAACTAGTTAACCTCGGAACATGACCGCGGACAAGTTTGAACATGCCAAAGGAAAAAATAATATTTAATTTGCGAAGTTGGACCCGCGAGGGGTATCTCTCTGAATGTAATTAAGCTCTCTTCGGAGCCAAGCCGCGTGTTTTGTTTAGTTTATCGTGAAATGGAACTGATAAAGGTTTTTTTGGTTACGTCAGTTCTGAAACATAGAGTGGGAAGCAGCGAGTTTGCAACTGCTCCTTTGTGAATGCAGAAACCGTGAAAATGCGCGATTCACAAAAAAAACAAAGTTCTTTTACAACAACTTCATATCTCAGTAACATGTAACATGTTAATTAAATCCAGTAAAAACGAATCAGATTAGCAACTAATTCACAATTCTGTTCGACCGAGAAACATTGCACTCCTGCTCACTGACTCCGTAATTTATCGCCGCGATACATGGGAAATGCAACGGAAAATAACGGAGCGAAGTGTTCTGCATGATGCTTTATCAACGTAGCCTGGCGAATTGCTTTTGTTTTTGATTTTTGTGAGGAATTCTAGCAGTTTTTCTTGGTCAATAAATTCCTGTTCATCATCACCTGCCAGCGCCCGCTCGCCGCTAACGACATTTCTCGCGTCATTACCCGCCGATAAAAAACAAAGCGGCTCCTAATGACTTAGCCGATTACCAATCGCCGGAAAAAATCGCCTCCGATCGCTGTGACGTCACGCCTCACGCCTCGCGCCGCGCGCCGCCCAGTGCCGCCTACAGCGATGTTTCATTATCAACCACGCTTTTTATTATCACCTCATTGAAGGTACTTAAAAACTATCACTGACTTATAGTTTCAAAAACATTGTTGTTCAATTCATAGGTATACCTATTGATCAGCCGTTGTAGATACCTTTTTAATAGACTCTACCTACCGAACGTTAACCACGGTTGTTGGTAGTTTTATCATAAGACATGACTGTTATAGATAACTAACATGTCTGTAGAGTACACATAATTGTAAATTTTTGCCTTATTTTGGGGTATTTTTTTTTGTATTTGTATTAGCAATCATTAGATTAAAGTTCGTGCCACGTGAAAGAAAAACTTGCTCAATCTAATCATCAGGAAGTTTGTGAACTTAAATTGAGCTCTTCAACAAAAATATGCCTAACTAAAATCGTAATCAAAGTTCTAAGTGAGCCCTAAAATTATTAGCCGATATTAAGTTAGAGCGTAAACTTGAAATATTGAAAGGTTTGGCAATAAAACGGGCCTGCGACCCGGCAAGTGGTCCGCCATTATTTCATGACTGGTCCAATAAAACGAATTAAAACCTAATTAGAGGCTGCGATTTTTGAACATTAAAAGAGGGAGGAATTAATTAGTGGAGGGCAATGATTCCAGTTCGGCGAGTAATTGCCGCTCCGCCGTCTCAAATATAAATCAGGCTGCGGTGCAAGTGACGAGAGGGGGCATCGTCTTTTGCCCGCACTTCATGAAGTCTACTGTTAACTAGGATTACTAACTTAGGATTAAGCGATGATAAGGTATCGGTAGTGATTGGAAAATCTGGTACAGCAAATGTTCATAGACGCTGGATGACTTTACTTAAACTAACAAAAACGAAAAGCGTAGAACTGGCCAAGACTGTAGGTACCTATAGCCAAAAGGCCATTCGTATTATCCTAGAACATAAGCAATTTTTATTTATCTACTAAAATAAGAAGTACAAAATCGCTTTGTAATTTCAACGCTCTTTCTTATAACTTACGCATCACGGACGGGTCCAGGAAAAATCTCGGACTGCGGCAGACTTGAGATCCGCTTTGAAGGGTGAAGAGATCTCGGATGAATTATTCTGTTTGTCCGAGTTTTTAAACATTTGCCCTGAGCTCCTCTTTCCGCTAATTGTTTGCACAGAAAGCGTGGGCTTAAATTATTCCATACCTGTTGGAGCTATCGTTTTATCTCTGCAAGCCTTCTTTGAGGTTAAGACTAATGTAAGACGCTGCAAACGCAATTATTCATGGTTTCATAGTCACTGGAAAGGAATAAGTGTTTTAAATTACTTATCAGTACGCTCGTTAACAAAGATGGTACTAAGAAGTACTGGGAAGACAATATACCTATGCCTAACAGTGTATAGTCTCAGATCTGTATTTAATCTACAGTTAGTACGTGTGTGCTTGTTTCAATTGATAGAATTTAATTATTTTCCCAATAATATTATGGTGGGAGGTATAAGACATAACTAAATAAGTATATCAAAGTAAAGCAAAGGAAGTACATCCGGAGTTGCGCTCGTAAACCGTCGCAGCCCGTCATTAATTGTCGAAATGAAATCAACTTTGCTCCATTATCGACCCTTTCCATAAACACCTTAATTCTCATTAAGGGCCGGTCATTTGCGCAAAACAAATTAACTGAACTCAAGCAGTTAGTATAATTGTAGGAAAGTTTGACAGCTCGATGAAATGTCGCGCGATTTTTGCTAATTAAACGCGATCGGAACCCTTCGGAGGGCGCAGTTCCGGTGTCGGAACTGGGCCTCGGAATTAATTGGCTAAATTTTTACTTAACTACCTAATCACTTAAATAAAATAATGTGTAACGATCTTCAGCGTAGCGAAACTTATGTGGGTAAAAAATTATTTGTTTCTTAAGACGATTTTATAAAGAAAGAGGACATAAACGGATCGTTTCGAAGCAAATGCACTGCACCTTTGCAAATACCCGCATTTCTTCCACCCTGACTGATCATACTTACCCCTTTAAGATTTCAATTTTTCTCCCCTGCCCACTACCTCGGAATGTTTCACCTAATTCGGGGCACAATCAAACTGCGCCACTCTCGACAAATTAGTTTTGATATTTAAATTAGTCCGCCGCTGGCAATCGACGATGAGGCTTTTAAATTTTACGACCAAAAATATCGTGCAAAATGTGTCAACGCGCAAAAATGATTTTAATTTTAATATTTTAAGATAATATAGCACCTACATTTTTATAAGTTACCTATTTACCTATATCTAAAAATGTTTCGATATTTTTAGCAGAGATTATTAATAGTCAAAGTCGTTAAGATCATCGTATGTAAGTATGTTTTGTAATACGAACAATAAATTGTATTTAGGTATTATTATTGTGCCTACGTGATTTAAGTATATTATTATTATTTGTATTTGCACTCATTTATGCTTTATTAAGTTCATGTTATTTAAGTAAAGGAATTGGAAACGACTTACAACCTAAAACACAAGATGCTTAAACACTTCATAAATCAAAGCAATATGATCGTGTCGTGTGCTATAAACGTTTCCGTCCGACAGGTTCGGTTCAAAGATTGATTTCTCTTTCTCGGCCGCTCCAACTACAAGTCCCCCTCCCCCCTCCCCCCTGGGCCGCCGTTTGATCGCGTTATTCACGAGATAAGTCCGTTAATTGCCTTTACAGGTTGTTAGGTTGTTCATTCTTGCACCCATTATTGATCCCCAAGTTGTTGGATCTTGGGCGAGGTGCGTCTTTTGTTTGCTGAAGGTTTTTCTTTATAAATCATTGTTTTACTTTCTTGTATATAAATGATTGGTTTTAGAGGCAGGTAGGTTATGTAGGTGACATAGTACCTAGGCTTGGTTCGATCTGGTATTCGAACTATGTATATTCAATAGTAACTATGATTGATTGTAAGTGATCTTAGCCGTCTATGGACATTTGCAAACAATTTCAAATAATATAGAGGCTCTATATAACGTCAATGTTACAAAAGAAAAAAAACACTTCGCGCATATGGAGCACTTTTGTAGTGTGTATATTTTGACCCTCTAACAGAAAATTGCAAATTACCTTTCGATTTCATGAGATGTTAAATTTAATAGAGCGTTACCTATACCTAGAGAGTACGATCACAGGGTACAATATTAAGGAATGTCTACAGAGTGAAAGAAGGGAATCACAGCTGAAAGCACGTGTAAGGCTCTATTGTGGCACTAAGACAAAGGATCCTTTGTGCAACTTCGACACGACACCATTGTTATATCTGTCTTGTGTTAACATAAGTTACAATAAATTTAATTGTGCAGTTTTTCTAAGGTACGATATTGGTCAGAATATTTATTTTAATTATACCTACTATAGGGTAATTCGATACCATAACTTTATGATAATATATAGCAACGCAATATTTTTTTTAAATATTTTTGAAATATAAATTTTATTTAAAAAATGGTAACTGAGCGATATTTTAACACTAGTCAAATATCAGTAGGTAAGTGTGATCAATTTTATACCTATCCTTGCAGCTAGTAAAGATATAAGAATATTCGATACATTCATTTTCTTTAAGCTTTAATAAGTGCCTACAATAAACTCGCTTTCCGCTAATTGTCCCTATGTACCTAGTGTACCTACCTATGCTTAGATCTTTAAAACTACGCGACAGATTTTGATGCGGTTTCTTTACTTAATGGATAGAGTGATTCAAGAGGAAGGTTTATATATAATTAAACGCTGCGACCAAAAGCTAGTATAGTAATAAAGTAACGTGCATAGTTGGAAGCACCATTAATGCAGTCATTAAACATTACAAACAAAAGTCACCTGATAACACGAAGCGCTTCTGCGGCGTACCGAAGCGCCGTGAATCCTGCGCTTTCTTTCCTCCAATTCTTTTTGCTTAAATAGCTTAATTCAGTGCATTCATTGATATTTTTTTGTCATAAAAATATGGACATTGAGTGTGACTTCTAGGCTAGTTAACGTTCATAAGTTTTATATTTTTTACGCCAGTTGAAAATGTTAAAATGTAGAAATGTTCGACCTGTCGATATTTTTAGCTGTATTTAAGTCGTAATTAAGAAGTACGGTAGTAAGCACAGATAACGCAGCCATTAAATATTGCAAACAATAGTTGGTACGCTACCTGATAACATTCTGAGCGCTTCCGCGGTAAACCGAAGAGCCGAGAATCCTACGCTCCCTTTGTTATAATTCTTTTAACCCGAATGCTAATACTGTGTACACTTTTATTGTATAAATTTTATTCAATCTGCAATCGGGATTATCACCCTCGAGCCGCTTCGACGCCTCACAAACGATTCTTTCGGCTATTCAAGGAATGTTTTAATTTTTTAACTGAGTTTGGTTTGGTACCCCTTGCGGTTTTAGAATTAGGAAGGTGCTTAGAAGTTTGGTTATTGTTTTAATAAGGGCTTGAATTGGGATGTTACAATTTTTGTTTTTTAAACTCAAATGACCCATAAGTGGCTGATTTTTTTAAACTTTTGTTTGTAACCTAATCAATTTTATAAAGTTCTATGAGATAATAGGTAAATTATATTATTATTGCTTTAAAACTATTTGATCTTTACATAAAACTGTAGAGTAGGTAGGTATCTTGGCTTCGAAATATACATAAATAGATATTTTATAGATGCGTGACGGCAAATCTCCGTAATTCAGAGAAGTATTGAAAATTCATCGGATTATTTAATTAAAATTGGAACTAATCTCTTTCTAAAACAGGGATCACTGTATTGTGTTGAAATTGAAAAACTTTCCTCGTTTCCAATTTATAAGGCGAAAATCTTGGCCAAATATTTATCGAGGGCTTGCGATTGTCGCGCGACAGTCGTTCTATCCATCGCTTCGCGGAATCGAATCTAAAGTAAATGCAATTGGAATAAGGCGGTCGTTATCGCGCCCTAAAGACTTCGGGAGGAATTTAAAACTCCAAGGTTGTTTTTAATTAATTAATTTTATTATTTTTCGGGCTCGCCGTCTTGCCTTTATTGGTGGAATTTCTCGAGTAATTAGTCTTTTATTATTATATAATTTTAGCGGAAGGGTTGAGGTGCTGCCAGATGGTCTGGCTGTAATTAAACGTGGCGAGAGGTGGCTCGCCTCCGGTACGATGAGATCTATGAGATATTTTTCTCATTCTTGTAGTTTTGAAATGAAAATTTTAATTTAATTTATTGTTTAAGCAAAAGTTATAGGTCGGTAATTTATATAAACGTAAGTGGAGATAGCTTAGTGTTATGATATTGGTTTTCAAGTTTGCGATTCGGGTCTTCTAGTTAAAATTTTACGTTCGAGATTATTTTTATTAGGTAGGTATAAGACGCAAGGCAAGACATCCCAATTTAGTTAAGAGTAGGTAGTAGAAAATTAAATATTAGGTAGGTACCTATTCGGAATACAGAGTGAAGACCCACGTCCTGGAACCAATTACTTCTTACACTTAATAATGAGAACACAAAATAAATTAACCATTTTTTTGCAGTCAGATTTAAATGAACTTTAAAACAACCTGCAAAGAAAAGTCGTACATTCCCGCCTTATACGCGAGAAAGTGACATAAAAACTAAGATTATCTACATCTCGTCCTCATCACGTGAGAATTATCCGTGAGCGGCGCCATTAAGGTAATTAGCCGGGAAATAATCCAATTTGCTGAGAGGCTGTTTATAAAAGTTCCATGTTTACCCGCGCCTCATTAGGTAGAGTGGGCGAGAACAGTACAAAGGTAAGGCGTGTTCGTGTATAAGCTGCTTACTGGTTTTATGCCGATTGCGCACTGATTCGATATCCGATCAACCAAAATCTAACATTTACTTACCTACGATTTACGTTTTAACTCATCCCCGCTTTTGGGAATCACCCAACTAGGAATCCCTGTGTAAGAATGCCAAGAACTGTCTGTGAACATACGCAGGTACACAAGGATTAGTACGTAGGTAGATGTAAAGTCCTATCAAAATCAACATTAAAACAGGGAATAAATTTATAATTTAATTAGGTACTTTCATTTTAAAGTAGTTAGCTAGAGATCAAAACCATCCGTTGCATATCTTGTCATCATTGACAAGATCAAAAACAATCACTAAGGAACTATTTGCTAAAAATATCAATAGAAAAATTAGGAAAGATTTTAATTTGATACAAATTAATTACTTTCCTAAATGTCCATTGACGTAGTTGAGCGTATAAATTCGTTATCACAAGCACAAAATATTCAATTGCAGTGACATTAACTTTTACTATGTATGTATTTCAAAACCCAACACTGGATACGCCTGATATGAATGATGCCTCATCGGTATTCAGCGGTAATGTAACTCTCCCATAATGATAATACCTACTTCAGTATAGCAACATTGTTTGCTTGCCGCGCTTGCCCGCCATTGTTTCGTCTTAATAACTAATCTCGCGTGTACTTCTTTTGCTTTTTGCTTTCACCTTGGTGCTGTGTTGTTCTTTGTCTTTGAATTCTTTATACTGGTTTACAGTGAGGCTGTAGTACGCCGTGTAGTGTTGGCCTAAAATAACTTTTTGTGGATATTTAGGTGACGACTAGGGAATTACTTCTAGGATGTGCAGTAGTGGGCTGGTGGGTACTTTTTATCATCTCTCCGAAGGTTTATATAGGTACCTTTTCCGGACACCAAGCTTTTAACTGGAATGGACAATAAACCTTCTCTTTAGGGGACGCCTTTACTGGACATTATAGTCTCTAGAGTAGAAGGTAAGGAAGATATGTAGGTCTTCCAAGCGCTGATGAATGATAACGTGACTTTTTATATGATTGAAGTAGCAAACGAAAATGTAGTGATCGTAAGTAATCAATCTCAGATAAGACCAAGGTCCTACCTGAGGTTGACCAAAGATGCGTTGCTACCCCTGAGGACTCAGCTAAAACCCCTCGGATAAGTATGTTTCACTTACTACACCTTTCAGACCAAAACACAGCAGTGCTTAACACTGCTGTTATAAGGCAGAAATAGGTGTGGCAGTGGTGCCGCTCGAGTTGAACTACATAGAGTTCTACCACCTTTGAAAACTATCTACCTATGTGAGATTTTGTCAGGAGAATATTGACCATATTGCAGGGTTTTATGAAGCAACTAGTACCTATGCCCATTTCATCACAATGAAATTACCTATGTGCCTAATACCTAGTAGGTACCTACCTACTTATGGAGATGCAGCTTCTTTTCCTATCTATCTACTTGTAAGTTCAGTTCGACTTCTAAAGAAAATCTTTAACCATAGGTAAACTTACTGCATAAAATTAGTTTTTTGCTACCTAAAATAAAAGATAACAAATCACGCTATCAATTTACTTGAATCATTATAAACAACTGGCATTCCAAACATTAATCTTGCTTAGGTATTTGAATCCAAAAAAGATTCACCGCCCCTGCGCTTTGCCGTTTGTAACAAAAAGTGAACAGGTAGATAGGTAGGTACCTCATCTACATACAAAAGCTTACCTACCTACTTATTTTATTTCCTTTTCTATCTGTACATTACCTTCCCACTCAGGTAGGTATGCAGCCTCGAATCGGCAGGTGTGGGCGTGTCCAGGTGAGGCAGGTGCGCCCCGCCCCGGCAGGTGGGCGGGACACACCTGCGCCGTGAGACGAGGTGCGCTGTGAATGAATGTATGAATGAACGGATGAATGGGCCGAGGTGTGCTCACGGTTTGTGAATGGGCGCTTGAGGAAACGGTTTTATTTTGGAGCTTGTAATGTGTCGCTGTTTGGTAATGGTACGGAATAGGTGCTATACCTTTGCCAAAATTGTAATAAAAACTTTTATTAAAATACACATTTTATCTATGTGATGAGATGAGATGAATGGTCACGTAGAGCTATATCTTAATAAGATCTGCATTTACCATATCAAATAATTAAAAGGTATATTGGCATAACACTAGATAATTTTGGCATTTAAATTAGGTAGCGTTTTTGTCCATAACTCTACTCGCACCTTAAGAGCCTTTACATATTCGTTTGGCTAATTTCTGAGTCTGTCGTATGCAAAATACCACATTTTTACCTGCCCCCTACTTACTTACTAAGAAAGGTCATAATGGAAAACTAACTGTAATTTTGTTATCTTAGGTTACTATTCCCACCCTCAAAACATCACTATTTAAAAAAGGGTAACGTATGCTAAACCCGGCACTTTGTCCCAAATTCCAATAGAACGTCGATTTTGCAAACAAAACGGTACAAAAACCCTTCGCCTGCCGGAAGGTGCATAAATTTTTTGTACTTGACCCGCGACACGGAAGAGGAGGCGCCGTCTCCAAGGATTGACCCAAAAATAGTTATTATTCGATCCTTTTTACACTGTTCCCTTTAGTTTCTGACAACGCCGCACTCGCAATATGTTAATATTTAGGATTTTTTTGGTTTATATTTATCGTAAAAAGATAAATAGGTAAGTAGATGTGTTAACGGTAGTAGTGTTTAGTTTTAATTATTCACTTGAATTATCGATTCACTGAATCTAAGTGTAAATAGGAAAATAATGCCCTTCTAACATAAGACCTTTCTAAAGCTTGATCTGTTCCTAATAGGTAGGTAGGTAGTGATTATTAGGTAGGTACCTACATATTTTATGTAGACATAAAAATGTGCCTTTATTAAATGTCTACTGCTCTCTCATAAGTAGGTGCATAGGTAGGTATGTATAGATATTGAAAAATATTTTAATATTAAGTACAAAACATTTTCAGAATTTACTAGCATTTAAATATGTAGGTAAGTTCCTATGTAGTGTCGAATTGCCACGAAAGCGCTAGTGGGCGCCACCTTCCTATAAATTTTTTGTTCACTTAACGATACACGGAAGAGGAGGCACCGTCTTAAATTGAAGGGTTGATCTGCCTTTGTTGACCGCGGGATAGTGTGAGCCCTTTTCGCTTTATTAGCTAGGTATATTTTACATACGTTTAAGTATAAAAGTTGCTTGTATTTTTTAGTTTGTTTCGTAAACAAATTTGTTAATAATTTGTTTATCTACAATCTAGGGGTACATAAATGTTGTCCATAGGCATATACCTACTAGGTCTAGATAAGTTATCAATTAAAAATTGGATTTAGACAAAGATAGATACGTTGGTTTAATCTCTTACAAAACATCTTTTCCCGTTTTTTGTCCACTTTGAGTTAATTGATCGTATAATTAACATATAATTAATAACGACGTAAATTAAACTTCATCTTGTAATTTACTAATGAAATTTGTTAAAAATAATAATAATAAACGTAGCTATTTAAACCTAGCATCACAAACAAGTAAAAAGCAACAACACAATTACTTACACAATTAATACACGCTCCCTTGAGGTATAACGTCGGAAATAACAAGGTATCGAGTGTACGGGCGCCGTGACGCCGACGCGTAATTACAGAGGACTCGCACAACGTGGCCGATCACGTTCAGTGATACTGTAAATTATATTGATACCTTAGTTGGTTCATTTAAAAATGGGTACGTAATTGTGACATTTACCCTAATAATAAGATGAATAATAGTGTATTGAGCTTCGATCGTAGAAGGTATTGAGAGAACTGTGATGTTTTCTATTCTTAATCAAAGAGTAGTTTGTTATAGAGACGTGGTTTACTATGCTGCGATATGATGCTAGAACCGATTGTGTTTTGACTTAGGCTCTTCCAATGCTACGTCGACTTAGACAGCAGTGCTATCTTAGCGCCGCTGTATTTTATAGGTAGAGACAGTGACCAATTAAGTTCAGGAAGGCTGCAAGATCTTTGACTCTAAACAGTAGTTTCAAATCAATATAAATTTGGCGATGGTAGGTAAGTATTCCGACACTTTGATGTTGTTATACATTAGCCTGTGCATATTTGAAGATAGACCGAGATACGGGAATTATCAAAATATAGAAAAATATGAATTTTCGTAAACAATATTTTAACATTAGAAAAATATGATCTTTGATACAATGATACGTTTTCTACACTCATAGTCCCACAGTCGGATTTTCTCCTGAGTCGTGGGTGCCATGGACACTCAAAGACCCTGAACAGAAATCTAAATTTATCATTTAGATAACTGTCTGGCCGGGAATCGAACCCGGGACCCACTGCGCGACAGACCGGTATGGTAACCACTGCCACGCGGGTCGTCATCTTTCTATAGGTATCTACATTCATATTTCTGTACAATATATGGGCATATTCAATGTAGTTGGAAATGAAGCTTAATAAGGTGTACCTCGTGGCGCCAGCGTCAGAGTAATTATAGAGGGGTGCGACGTGGGCGAGCACGTGATGTAATTACACTCCCGTACTTAGTGGCTTGTTTGATTTGATACAGTTTACGAGTCTGATGAGTGCTGCTAGCACAAACAGTTAGTGATGTGCTTTGTAGGTGGCCCTGGGGGTGGGCCTTATGTACTACAGCACAGATGTGCGTTGTTCATTACTTCCAGTACAGATCTTTGTGGTAGTAAATAGACAACCCTAAAATTTCCTATCAAAAGGTGCTGTTGATTTTGAACGTAACCTGCGGCCAATCTACAGATCCAGGCTGCTTCTAGACAAGCGTATTACATCCTGGGCTGCATCTCTCTCAACAAGTAGGATCGCAGCTACACGTGAGCCTATAGTAAAACTAAAACATAAGTAGGTATATGTCCAAGCCATTGGAACATAGGTCGCCATTTATCATCAGGTGAACCGAAATTTCGTTTACCTAATATATTACAAAAAACTACCTTTCAGAATAGAACACTATTAAAGGTAAGGTGAATGGATTTCACGGTGCTTTCCCGTCTTGTTTATACTAAGTAAGTATAAATATATGTACCTATATTTATTAAGCAAGTACAAACGGACTGCTACAGTATCCTAGACACCTGTTTCCATTAAAATTTCAATTACGAACAGTAAGGCGCCACCGGGGATTAGTTGGCAAACACTGGTATTTACACGTTTTGTTTACTTTGCCTCGTCCCCACGCGACAGAGCGACAGACTCGCGATAGAAGATACAAGCGATTAAGATGTAGTGTAGGTATATTATTAGTGTTGAGGAGCGAAAGGTAAATTTCATTTGATGTTTAGCTATAAATAATGTTATTTGTTACTAATTTGAGGTAACATCCTATGGTTATTTATAGGTACAAGGTTTTCCCTTCTTCCTCTATGATAAAGCTACTGATTCCATGATCTACCATCAACTATCCCTGAAAATATTTTAAAAACCCCGTTAAGGACTATGTTTCGTGTGATGTTTACTTGAAATAAAGATTATTTCCTATAGAACACACCTAAGTATGAAACGTCTACAGAAACGACATTACTTCTGATGGGTAAATCCTGTAATAGAGCAGCATCTTTCGATCCACCTAAAGAAAAGTTCAGTTACCTAAGTACTAGACTAGTGAAAGTTTAGCTTTGGGTTTGAATCTATTTCTATCCATAACTGTTAAAAAACACCCTCGTGATTCATTCAAAAACTAAGTACAAATGGACGACCCCAAAATGATCTTCTGATTATTTTGTTTTCCACTGGATATACGAATCCCAAAAGATAAAGAAGGTAAGTAGGTACCTACCGAGGCATGGCGGGAGCAATCAGTGAGTTGTTGCCTGTAGGTCCGTGTTTAATCCGCGCGGCAGGCGCCCCGCGCCGCGACCAACTTTTTAATTCCACCGGTACGCGAGACGCCAGGAGTCGTGTGACAAAATGTTGATAACAGGTAATATTACAACGCTTTCCGCATTCATAGCCTTAAATTAGGAATTTATCGTGTGTCGTAGGTGTGATCGACATCAACACACAGACCCGGAACAGGAATCTAAATTCATCATTCAGATATGTATCTGTCTGGCCGGGGATCGAACCCGGGCCCTTTTGCGTACTAGACAGTTATGGTAACCGTTCCTCCACACGGGTCGTCGATATATTATTATTTCGTTATATTAATATTGTCTTTTGTCTTATAAAAGGGTGATAAGTATAAGTTTTGTTGGGCCATCTGATAGCAGGTAGTGCCTCCACAATAGCAGTTAACCCTACGTACATACGAAGTACGTAACAAATAAAATCTTGATTCTAGGAAAGAAAGTATAATATAAGGGAACTTATGGCAATTTATTTCTACTAGTGTAATCAAGGTCTCTGCCAAAATTCAGGCTTGTCGGAATCTTGTTCCTTAAACTATTTACCATACCAATAACGCCGAGTTAAAAAAAAATCAATCTAGCTCGGCCTCATAAGATAAAGGACGTTTTAAAATACAATTTCCCACCATGAAGCTCCTGAAACCGCGGGCCGCTCACAATCGTTTTTAATCTTACAGCAGCGTATTAGCGGCGACAACTTCACACTTTCCACGGTCGCCCACCAGCTTTATTGTTTGACTCCACTCTCGGGCTGTCCACAGTATTCTAAAAGGTACAATACAAGTATATAGGTATATTAAAAGTATTTTTAATGGAAACTACGTTATTCAGTATTACTTACTTTGTTGAAACGTTAGTTCCCTAC
The DNA here is from genome assembly GCA_018251915.1 of Urbanus proteus proteus. Lineage (NCBI taxonomy): Eukaryota > Metazoa > Arthropoda > Insecta > Lepidoptera > Hesperiidae > Urbanus > Urbanus proteus. The sequence goes on along the minus strand of DWPV01000522.1, from coordinate 11,631 downwards.
GTCTGTTTTTCTAAGTTTAATGATTAGTGTATCTGATAGGTGTTACTAAAATCTTGTACTCGTATAGAAATTATAGATAGAAATTTTGTTTTAAAACCCTTTGTTTGAGAGTTACCGAAGTATCTATTTGATAGGTAATAGGTACCTATCAATTAAATATTATTTTTGTTTATTGATCAAAACTATTTTTATCATATTTAAGTACACGTCTTTTATCTCTCATATACATCGATACTTATAGATAAACATAGTAAAACAATGCAAAATCCCCGGTTTCGTTCTGGTTGTGTCGCCTCCAAACTACCGCAATTGAGAAAGTTTCCAAAAAATGTGATTAGATGTTTGTTTGTTGGGCTTTACAACGACATTGAGAAGAACGGAAACGCAAATCAGAGATATTTTTAGGCTGCATTTACACTATCGCCGATGTGTATTAGATGTGTATTATTGAAAATTTGTGTTACAGTTTTATTTTTATGCTATTCAATAGGTACGTATACGTAACCCTGGAAATGACAGTAGAATAGATATTTACACCAAAGGTGTTTACAAAATTTTTCTTATAATAAATTGATTAATTTAATTGGATTGGTAGAAGTAACGTTCAAAATAAGAGCAAAAAACCTTTTCTTGTAAAATGTGTAGGTATCCACTCATAAGTCAATAAAGTTAAGTTTAGATTGTTAAAAATAATACAGCTTTCGGACCTAAGTGCCTAGACACAGTATAAGTGACTTATTTATATTTCTTACAAACAATTTTCTAATACCATACATTAAGTATTTATGGTTTAACATGACAAATTGAATACAATATAATGCTACTCGTTGACGTGGATGTCGAGAGTGTGAACATCCACAATAACTGACATGGAATAGCGGCTGTTAAGTCATAAAACCAGACTCGTGCAAGGGGTTACTTTTATAAACAAAGTGCTAAGATTTGCAGGCTCCGCTCCCCCGGTGATGCTGTAAAAATATTAAGTGATAAACAAACTGCAAGTTAACGTTTTCCGGTATAATGTAGATATGAGGTATAGGTATATCGATGGCTCCTACGCAAAAGGTCGTAATGTGTGTTGTCGGAAAATGAGATTTCCCAATTATAAGCGAGATAATATACCTATATTATTATTATTATGGCGGTTGGGGTAGAAGGTTGTAATATGTTGGGATGATAATTTAAAATCGACCGATCAGTTGGAAATGTCCAATTATCCATGGGTAGTAAACAATAATATGAGATAATCAAGTTTAGTTGGAGCAGGTTTTCATTAGATAGTTATCATTAGATACGTGGACTACATGCCTCGTAGATTAATTTACAAATATAACTGTAGTAATGTTAAATATTTGTTAAGCAATTTTGTTTTCAATTTGTTCAAGAGAAGTAGAACTGATGTCTGAAATAACCGTTTCTAACACATTACCTAACCAAAGTGCCACACATATCAACCAAAATCGAAAGTAAATTTATTCTGCAACAATTCCTCATTCGAAAATGCAAACATTGAAACATTTCAATATATTCGCGTATAATTTAAAATCTTTTACGAGGGAGCGGGTGTTTGCCGATGCGTAATAAAATCATGCGCTACCTGCGAGCGATGCTCCTTTATTAACATCGTTTTGACTAGATTACATTGCTCTGTTTGTTTTGGATGGCTGTTATTCTATCTCCTCGGGATTTTTGATAGGTGATGGATATGTGTTAATTCTTTATACAAATTTAAAAGCTTGGTTTCACATATACCTAAGTTAAATAATAATTTCACATATACCTAATTAAATAAGACTTAAACATAAATGTACCTAATCGGCTTCAAGTATTCTCTGTTCCAGATATTGTTGATCGAAGCACTCAAGTGATTGTAAATTAATTTTAATGATTTATTCGCCAAGAAGGAAAAATTGTTTTAATTTAGGTACTTTAAGATTTCACCGTCAATTTTTATCATGTGAATTATTTCAAATCCTTCAAAATCGTTAAATAAATTCTTATTATTTTAGTTATTCATAACTAATTTCATAACCTAGCCCAGTTTGCCAATTCTACGTTTACTATTAAGCCCAGTACGACTTTGATAAATTATTTTGAGATTTTCTTAATAATACCTAGTGTAAACAAGTGTAAACAATAGCAATTTAAACAAGTAATAAGACACCGCATAGATCGAAACCAATCAAAATAGAACAGGCATCGTAAATTACTTCACACCTGTTCAAAGAACATCGCTGTGCCACTCCAGCGAGCGTTGGTAACACGATAGGCTGACTACACACTATACAGTATGCGGGACACAGGAGGAATATTGACGATCAAAGTATTTTTTTTTAATTCATGCGATAACGTTGATCATCACCACATTGTTTTTTTGAAATGATACCAAAATCTAATATTTATTATTTTTTTAAAAACACTGGAGATCTATTTATCTTTAGGTATGCACATACTGCACATAATTATGACAATCATAAAAAGTACCAGACTGGTTTTAAAAAGAATTTGATAGTATAGACTGTATAGATTTACTACTTTAAGTTATTTTACTACAATCTCAACTATAATCCAATTAAAAAATAATAGGTCTCCTGAATAAAACTCACACAAACTCGAAAAAATAACTTTAAAAAATTTAAATTGTAGGTATTGTCATATCGTGTAAACAGCAGCCTAATTCTGCAAGCTAGGAATTGTATATCTAACTATATTCTTATATTAAAACCACGTTTCCAGCACTTGGGTTTCAATCAGCCGTTCCCACGTGCAAACAAAATATCCCGCTTTGTTGATTGCGCGCAGACGGAACCTGGCCTAATCAAATTTATGTTTGTTCGTCTTGAGAACACCCCTCAAACTGAGGTATCTGTTTGATAATACGACCACGATGTCGTCGACGACTCGGTTTGTAACACAGATCATTGATCTACCTATTTGAGGGAGATACTAATGTAGTGTAGGTAATTGTGTTAAATTGTTTTATGGATGAACTTCTTAATGATTAAATTGACTTCTACATGTAGTACCTTACTTATGAGGCGAGCATTTTAGGCTGCAGGGATAGCAACGCATCTGTATTTGTTCTTCTTTTTCAGATACAACTTTTGTACTATATGGAGTTGCTACAGATGTCTAATGACGACAGAGACCACATTCCATTAGAAGCATGGCAAGTTCGTTTCTTACTTCATTCTTATGAAAAAAAAAACAAGCTATTACAGGAACGTCACAAATCAAAATAATTTACAAGCACAGCACAAGCGCAAATGTACGTACATTCAGAGGAAGGTCGCAGCAATCGTAGTCGTTGGTAATAAACGCTTACCTTTACTCCGCGCGCCTCAACGTGAAGGAGATCCGCGGAATTACTCAATTTGCACTTCAATCCAGGTCGCTTGCCTGCCGGCCATTTTTCCCTCACAATGAGCCGGCGACGTACGAACAGATGCTGATTGAAATTTGTATTAGCTTGCTACTTACCTATCGCTACCTATTTTAGTAGAGCTCTGTGCAAGGTTTTCTCCTTTTATTTTCTAAAAAATGGAATAGGGAGCTACTTCTCTAATATACAATAAAGAACTTGTTATGCCAGCTATCTGTACTTTTTACTTGCCTAAATACCTATTCTGTAGGTATATGTGGAATTATTACTTTTTATTATAGATTTTCCATAGGGTGCCATGCATTTTCACTGCTACTGTTTTGCGTTTGACATGAACTGAAATTATTATTATTAGTACTCTAGTTGTCTCTGCTTAACTTGGACATTGTATTATCATATTAAAAATAGAATCGTGTAAATCGGATTTGCGGTTTTCGTGTAATAACCGCAAAACGGTTCAATATTAGACGTTCTGTCACAAACTGGGATATCCTCACCGTGAGTCATTAAATACAAAACAAAGTAAACGCCGATACTCAATTAGAAACAAACATGTTATGTCATCAATATGAGACATGAACGCATTACTGACTCAGTTTGGTAGACTTTATAACCTTTGACTGTTTAATAGACAGTTTAATACAATTTATTTACGGTTAAAAAAGTAATCGTTTATTTATATACACACAATTCAGAGGTAAATTTAATAAATCAAATCGTCAAATTCATACAATTATAATTTATTTAATCCTCAGCTTAGATTTATAGCTTCTTTTAGGAATTCTAGCATTGATATATACCGGATAAACCGGGTCGGAATATGACCTTAACTTATGCCTTGACGTACTATTGCCACTTTCACTTCATTAATTGACCTCAAGTACAATATCAGCCTTAGTAAGTTTTATTTTAACCCACAGAATATAACCGTTTGCTCTCATAATGTTAAAAAATCTCTCGTTCGTACCTATGCGGGCGCGAACAATACACCGCGATACTTATCCGACATTGCTTTGTTGTGAATATATTGTTCAGGTATTGTTGAGGTATTGGAGCGATTGAGGAACAACAAAGACCTACACTTACGTGTAACGGACACCGGTATGTTTTCAATGGCATTGTGAAGAGGTTAACGTCGTTACCATAAGACTATGACGGGGTTCTTCAAAAAAGGTGCAAAAAGAGCTCTCAAAGCCGGCGACGCATTGGCGACTCCTCTGGTGTTGCAAATGTCCATAGCTGTGACTACTTTCCATCAGGTAGCCCGTCTGCCTTATCGTTAGGTATTATTTAAAAAGAAAAAGAAACTATAGGTAATTTGTAGATACCACACATGGGAAAAGCTGTGATGGCCTAGTATAATAAATTGTAGTCTTTGTTGTTAAAGTGCGGTTTTTAATATTAGGTAGGCATGTCTAAAACATTAATATGTAGACTTACCGACGAAACAATATTTTAAACGTCTGAAAGTTCGCTAAAAGATTCTAGAGTAGCAAGTGAGGTGGATTTTAATATGATATTGTATTTAAACAGGACATACATGTGTATACCAGCGACAAACGTAGTAGATACCACAAATGCGTAGCATTTGGTACAACGTGCACATTTAATCACTTTCGTTTAAGGTTCTAAGTTCACGGCGGGGGAATGACGCACAAATATGTAGGTATTAGGTAGGTATTAATAATAGGGAGTAAGAAAATTTTAGTATATTATGCTTCTGTGAATCATGTAAACCAGCAATCAATGTTTGGGTTGGTGTTTATTAATTAACGTAGACGGCGATACAGATGAATGCAAGAGTCAAAAGGAAAACCGCACGCGTGAATCATAGGAACCATTGCATAACAAACATACCAAAACGTTAAAATTTCATATGAATCTATTGGTGAACAAAGGATTCCAAATAAATAAATAAAATTGAAGTGCCTATTACTAATACTCGTATAATGAAAGCTTTTTCCTTAATGTATTTGAAATTATATTAGGACGAAAACACTACATTTAAAGGTTTTGTTTATCCGTCTGTATGTTTATGGTCTTCTTACGAAAGGTTTGGTCAATTTCGTCGAGCTTTCATTGCCATATATGTATTATAGCTGGTATTATAAGGAATAACTTGGGTTTTATTATTTAATAACAATAATTAAAGCGCCGCGCATAAAAATGATATCGGTTACTACCTATAAAAACAGTGTTTTTTAAACGCTATTTTGTTTAAATTGTTCAATGTTACATTTTTTGAAATGTGATTACGCTTCATATAGTTAGTTATAAACATAAAAATAGTATCGTGATACAAAGATTACAGTAATAAATCCCCCTGACATTTAAATCGAGTCGGTATAAAGTTGTAACCTTGTTAAAGTTCTATTCCTAATTCGGGCGGCCGTAGCTCGCAGTTAGCGTATTGGCAGGCCGCCGGCTCCGCTTGCCAATGTCCTAATAAGCCTTAGACTTTCCTTTGCTTGTCTGTCCTAACTTTTGTTTTCTTTCTAACTTTTATACTTAATCTATGTATGGCTTGGTTAATATGTAGTTCAAACATTTAAAATAAGTGATAGTCTATATCGGTGATAAGATATGTAAATATGTATACAAATAAATAAAATTGAAGTCTCTGTTTGTGATTTCAAAATATATTTTTTTTACTCAATGCCTATGAAATTATACATGATATCTATAACAAAAATGCAATGTTATCCGTCTTTTTGGCTGAGTTAATCTTCTAAATGGCTGGACCGATTTTGTCGGGATTTTTGATTTTTTTCATTGGAAGATTGGAAGATTAGAACTTAAGCTTCTAAGGCGTAACATAGGTACTTTAATTTTGGAAAAAAGAGAATACATAAAAACATAGAAGTACTTTTTGATACCTAAGAAAAAGGAAAATTGGCGGTACTACCTACCGTCTTTCGCAAGCGAAAGTTTTACCATCTTAAAAACTATGTAAGACGTAAAAAAAATAGTTGTATTATGATTCATACAGTACCTGTACTTGCATGAAAATATTCATAATTATAATCATGAGTATGTTAGAGGCAAAACATAATGTAGGTACACTAAAGCTAGGAGAATACGTGAATATTGTAGGAGTATGTGCAATAGATGGTTTAGTGTCCGTTAATACATATGAATGAGGAAACTTTGATTGCGACGAGATTAAAGCCCTGTCGGAATATCCGCCGGCGTACAAACTGCATACCTAGTTCAAATTACACGGAGCCTCGTCCAATTAAGTAATTAAAAGTAGCAAATATAATTAATATGCACCGTCACTGGATCAAGAAGAGGAATTTAAGCTTTTCTGATTTTATTTTCTTATTGCATATTAAGAGATTTTAGAAAAGTAAGGGTCTTACTAGATATACCTAGGACTGAATCATTATTAGATTTTTACATTACATTAGATTTTTTATATTCTTTATTATTCTCGCACAAGTTACTTGTTATTACATATCTTCCTAGCATAAGTTATTTCTTAGCTAAATTCTATTGTGAAAGTAGACCCATTATCAACAGCGGGATATTAATGAGTTGACGATGTCTTTGTGCATGTCTTTGTGTAGAGTAATTTTATTGCATTGTATTACACATGTACCTACTTAACATTATATGTTAGTGACCGCAGTGCTGTCACTCGTCTTGTCTGTCGCTACGTTTAATTTATTCATACGGATAACACTTGCTGCAAAGCAAGTTTCATTTATATTTTGAAATGACCAAGTTGAACAGATAAATGCCATATAAGTAAGTATAAGATGGCAAATAATTCCCCGTATAGAAATTATGTGTCATAATAATTGGCATTGGGACATTAACTAATGCGCTTAATTTACTATACATATTTGAATAATAATGAAAACTTATTTACTTTTTATGTCCACAGCACCACATTAGGTTTTTCTCCTGTGTCGTTGTTGCCATGCACACACAAAGATGGATACAGAAACACCCAGACCCAAAAAAAAACAAAATTCAACATCCAGATACCTGTCTGGCCGTCTATCGAACCCGGAACCCGTTGCGTGTCACTTACTTCACTTGTCGGCTCACTTATCGGATGGATTGCATGTTATACATTTTACAATTTACAAATACATTTATAGGGATATTATCTTAAAAACAAAAAAACTCGACTGCTTAAAACTCATTTATTTCAGTTTTCAGGCACCATATTATGTAAAAATTATATAGCCTATGTCACTTTGACAATTAGGACGAAGCCAACGACATGTCACATGTTAAAATATGTCAATCCGTTTTGGGCGTACCAAAGAAATGGACATACATACACTCGAAGCGCGCATAGTTTGCCTTAAGGATTGCGTAGATCTTAAACGATCTACAAAGTTAAGCGACGTCGGGCGCGGTCGGTAGATAGATGGGTGACCGCTAGTGCCAAAAAATTCATGCGCGTTTCCGTGCTTCGGAGGGCATGTTAAGCTGTCGTTCCCGGTTACCACTGGATAACAGTGGTTAAACCTTATCGTAGACCTTATGAGCGGTTTGAAAATATTCGACATGGGTCAGCCAGTAACCCGTATCCACTAACACGCATTGGAGCAGCGTGGTGGAATTCGCTTCGAGCCTCTCTCAGTTGTGGGAGAAGACCCGTGCCCAGCAGTGGGACACAAAAAGGGTTGCAGTAACGTTGCATATAACGCAGTCGGGTAAACATAAAACAGAATCCTTGTTTTAAGATGGTATTGTGTAATTGTAAAGTATAATGTTAGAGCATGGAGGTTCCACGGCTTCCGAGCGGAAGTAATGCGCTAATATTTTACAATAGAAAGTATCCGGCCGGCGCTGCCAATTTTCTATTATCCTTGAAATTTACACGCCCTGTTCTAGTTTGTAAGATTTACTCGTGCGTTATTTCTTGCCGTTGTTGAAGTTTATTTTTAGATGTAACTGAATATTTTTGGGTAAGGAATAAAACAGTTTTAGGTTTTAAAGGTGGTAGAACTCTATGTAGTTCGACTCCGGCGGCACCACTGACACACCTGCCTTATAACAGCAGTTTAAATCACTGAAAGGGCATATAATAGCAGTGTTAAGGTCTGAAGGGTCTAAAGGAGACACTTATCTGTGGCGTTCCAACTCAGTCCTCAGGGAGGGAATGCATCTGCGGTCAACCTCAGGTAGGACCTTGACCTTATCAGTGGTTGATTACAGATGTCCACGGGCGGCAGTGGTCACTTACCATCTGGTGGACTGCATTTTCGTTTACTACTTCGATAATATAAAAGAGGTAAAATATGAATTGTAATATTTTTAACATATAATCGCACTAGACTAATGAGACTTTTGGGGTATGTGGACTATAAAATTCAACTGTAAATTTATTACTCAAAGTAAGCCTATTACTTAATTCAATGATAACATAAGCCACATATACAATATTGGAGTATAATACATTTATTGTCACATGAGTTGTCAATATTATAACAAACATGATGCTATTTAATTCGTTATTGTAGGTACCATAAATACAATAATCATAGGGTACCATAATCATAATGTATTTAACATTATGATTTTGTGAATATTCAAAACATACGATAGAAGTATTGACAGTTATTTCAAACCCTTTAACGTAAATCAAATTGAGTACCTACTCGTCTAAGAAAACGATCTCAAAGGGCAACATTGCTTTAGAAATAACTTCGCAAGTCGATACAAAGAGCGGTCGGGAAGTTCCCCAGATGTCAATGGGACGCCGTCAGGTGGAAAACCTCGTCGCTTTCCGCTGAAGCCGACTGAGTATTGAACTCACAAGACGTCAATTTCACTAATTGGAGGTCTCTCACAACTAACTTCTAATCAACTTGAAGAAATTATATGGGATTTAATATTAAGTATTCTAAAGATTGTATGAGATTAACAGACAGTAGGTACTTACTAAAAGTTTTTTTTTTATTTTGTCAAGGGGAGATAAGATATTATTGGAATAATTATTAGGTACTGTACCGTTCTAAGCAGGCGTATATTTTTCGTCTTACTTTGAAAATTTGACAGATACGTAAAGCGACTTCTAAGCTTAGCTCATACCCAACTGTACAGGTAATTAATTATTATGTATAGTGTCATGTCATTAGTATATTTTTTATAAACTTTTTACCCTCTACTGTTGTGTGCTACTACTCTAAATGTTTTATTTGTTAAGTGCGTGTTATGGGTAGGTACATTTAATAGGCATGTGTGTGGTATAACATTATCTACGACTGGACAATTTAATCAAATCAAACTGCTGACTTAGCTTGACTTTGACTAATTGGGGACCTCTAACAGCCCGCTTCTGAGAAACTCTATAAGTCCTCGGTAACCGTATAAACTTAGAACTCCTGGTTTTCTCATGAAAATAAGTACATATGTACACATGTATGACATATTTAATATTAAGCATACAAGCTTCCAAAGATCTCTAATTACTGATGTAAAATGCTACCTTTTGTATCCACATAAATAAATTGTCAAGGCTTTCTGAAAATCAAAGGTCAAAGTCTAAAAGTGGCTGTCTACTTACCTTACCTATAGGTTTAAGTACCTTTATAATGTACATGGCATTATGAAGGTGAGATATCTTGTAATTTTTTGCCATTTTGTTTATCATGAAACCTAATTTCTTTTGAAACTAACAAAGAATAATTCATTCATTCGTATTATCAATTTAAATAGTAGCTCGTCATTGTTGACTGTAGTTTTGCCAAAATAAATGTAATTATCGGAACCCTTTCAATCCCGTTCAATAATTCATAAATAACAATAGTCGCGGAGAAGGAAAATCCATTAAATTAGATTGACGAAAAAAGTGAATCAATTACATAAAATACTTCATTTATATTTGTTTTAGAATGTCAGAAATATTTTTAGTTAAATAAATCCATCTATGAAGTTGTACCTACATACATATATTGTAGTGGTCGAGGACAGGATTTTACGTATCACTAAATAAATAGTAAATTAATTATTGTATCCGTAAAATCGATGACATGTTTTAGTAATTGCTTCAACAATTGATACTTATGAAGACTAAGTCGGATCTACATATGTCTGGTTGGAACACTATGTAAAGCCTCTGTGCAAAACGCTTTTCAACGTGTAACTGTTCCGCAGTAAATACAAAAATAACATAATTAAATCTGAAAAACATTTAACAGATTTTCATAACCTTTCCTAGCATTACCATACCTTCGTATCATTCAATCTTGGAGTATAAAACATTTATTCTTTTAGCTTTTAACATCCATACCGTGAAATAACGGAAGATAAATCCATTAGTTGGTACGTTCAGTACGAAGAGGTCGGAGCTGACAGGGATCAAGGCGTGGTTCGGTCTTGGCGCGGCCAAGGAACAATTAATATTAAGACCATCTCTCTGTTTGTTCTCAAATATATTGCCGGGGGTTAAAACATTTTTATGTGAAAGAACAAACATTTTTATTGAAAAAAAAAACATTATTTCATATTGGAAAACTATTTGAATGATATGATTTTAAGAGGACTCTAGGTTCAAAGGACCTTTACTGGAGTCCTCCGAGCGCAATGCCCCATCAGGCGCAATCTCGAGCGAGCGCTCCGCTTGCCGTAACATGTGGTGCACGACAGTCTAAGACCACATATACCACCGTCCTTCCCGGGAGTGCTATTAGCTACTAATAGACATACAAATACCTATCTCATCATTTAGATGTTGATTAATGGCTGAAGATCAAACCTGTAACCGGAATCTCTGAGTCTGACTTGTGTGATGACAGTTGCGTCATGCGACACCTTAGTCTTTTATTGTCCACGGTATTGGTACTAACAGATGTAAGTAATTAAATCTTTGAATCACTAATGGTTCACGTTCTAATTCTCAGCATCGCGAGGCGCGGCCAACGGTGGGCGGACAGCGGGCGCCGCGGCCGCCAGTCGCCGGATTTATGGCCCCACACTGATTTATCGTCCGCTCGAGCCACGCGTTAATGTCCACACTTATACCGAATTTAACTTGTTTATGCGCGGGTGTATTGTTTATTCATTTGTTTTCATGTAATGGATTTGTTGCGTGTATTTTTAAAGGTTTTGAGAGTGTAAAACACAAGTAATGACATTTATTTAAAGAGCCTTTATTAATTATGGGTCTAATCTATTATATACAGAAGTAGGTTTAAGTTATTTAAAGTTAGTTAATTAACTTTTAACAAAAAAATAAAACCGACTTCCTAGTCACAAAAAAGTAAAAAATAATTTAAATCAATTTT
>DWPV01000521.1:0-28019 GCA_018251915.1 Urbanus proteus proteus | reverse complement strand
CTAATTTTCGTAGCAATATTAAAGAGAACTAAATTTATGCTGCGAGTATCGTTAGCGATAAAAATAAATTGCATAACATGCTTCCCTAGTCTAGGTGTCAACGTCATATTAGACAACTGCCACCCGCTCCATGCTACAGCGCACGGGCTATAGTAGGTGTATCCTATTACAAATCAAAATGAGCTTGAAAATTAACAGCTTTGAATTGTCTCTTCTCATTTCATACTTCGCTTAGAAACCCATCGATCGAGCGATGCGTGTGGTGCTGCAACTGAGTCGAATATTTTTACTTATGTCCGTTTATTTATAAACATGAAATTAAAAATTAAACAGTGGCCGGTAACGAGGCGTTACACACGTTAGTTGTTTATTAATTGTTACGAATTACTCACCAGTCGACAGAGGTGAATCACGTGTGATCACAAGTTCTTTTAAATGTGGTTGCCACATTCTTAAATCAGGGTTGCCTGTCAAAGGCTACGCAAATAAATAAAACTGAGTTGAACATCTGTGACATGACAAAAATAAGTGCACATTTTTAGGCTACTTTACACTTAAATAAATCATCCTGTATTTTTTTCTGTTTTTTGTTCAGTCTTACACCGCATAATATTTGTAATCAAATTTACACGAATTTGATCGGGACTTTCAACTACAGACAAGAGGTTTCTAAGAGACATATATAGATTGTTTAGTCCCAACAATATATGATTTCTGCGTAAACAATGTAGACATGAAAGAAAGTTACAGAACCAGCTTCATATAGGAATGAGTAAGAGTTATGCTTGATACCTAACATGAATGTAAACAATTTTGTGGCAAACACCGACATTAAGTTACATTATAAAATTCCTTCTCCAAATTCCACAGACCCGAAGACGTTCCCAGGCAACCCTGAGCCGGAATAAAGGACAACGCCGGGATTCGTGTGTGATGATGTAACGTGCGTAAATTATACTTAACTGAGCTGAGAATATGTTATTCGTGTACAACATTGAAATCTGAATTATATGACCAGATGTGACACTGAGTGACTGCATTTATTATTTACTTTTAATACATTGATCTACGGAGTGATGAGAAAATCAATTTAATCTGGCCTAAGATAATATTCAATAGTGCTTAAAAATAACGTTTGTTAGTCATAAAATTCAACATATTCTTACAATTCGAATTACCTATAATCCTAATTATTATAAATGCAAATGTCCGTTTATTTGTTTGTAACGCCTTCACGCTTTAACTATTTAGCCGATCATTATGAAATTTTGCACACACATTGCCAGGGGTCTGGAAAAGGACATAGGGTACGTTTTATCCCGAAAAATACTACTACTTCCGAGGGATAGAAAAGTAACTTATATACCTGCAATGTACGTATTATTATACCTACGGCCTCTTTGTGCGAATGATATGTACACATTAGTGCGAGCGAAGCTGCGGGTCAAAACTAGTTAATAACAGATAGAACCTTAAACCGCACTTAATTGTGTACAAATAGGTACTAGAGACCTACTGTTAAGCAAATACAAGAATTTCGTTATTGCAATCGAGGGTTGGCCGAATACAGAACTAGTATTACTATTAACGGTTCAGTTTATAATGGCATATTCAATCAAAATGCAAAAAATGTAACAGTACTAATTGCAGGCAACATTCTTATGCTAAGTAAACACACCGCATATTGACTAACCATGCCATCTATACCCCAGAACACATGAAACATACGAGATTTTACGCTTGATCGATCGCGCGGTGTGAACATATTGCCAACTAGTAGACAAAAGAAGAGTTGTAGTTTAACTGAACATTTAATTACTACATAGTATAAAACAAAGTCGCTTTATCTGTCCCTATGTCCCTATGTACCTATGCTTAAATCTTTAAAACTACCCAAGGGATTTTGATGCGGTTTTTATAATAGATAGAGTGATTCAAGAGGAAGGTTTATATGTATAATAACATCAGTCTGTAGTATATTTAGTATCAGCATTGCACCCGTGCAAAGCCGGGACGGGTTGCTAATATACAATAAAAATTAAAAAATATGTATGCGTGTCGTTAAAAAAAAAGCTTATCTTAGTATAGAAGTTTATAAAAGGAACGTCGCGGCCAAAACCTAGTCTACAAATAAACACCAGTAGCCTCATTATGTTTCTACGCACTTATTCCACGTACTTATTTAGTTAATACTCGTTATTGTTCGGCCGACCTTGCATTGTTAAACTAGTTCTGTTAAGACAAATACTTATCACCAGAAATTCTCGATTCGTGTTACGAGTACACATTACGTTAAGAAGTGTCATGGTTTTTTTGATGCCACAAAAAATGCTTCTTGATTCGTAATAAGACACGTGTTCTGTCTATATGTTGTATGTACACGTTTTTATAGTAACTGTATTTGCGTTGTTGTGGTACTATTGTAAAATATTTTAATCCCGATTGTAATATAGACTTGATAGCTCGATGAGTGACGGGTCTTTAATCGTTTTTTTTATTTCAAGAGTTTTTTGAAGTCCATTGCTGGACATGAGCACATACGCATCCTTTTATAGGTACCCGTTATACAAAGCATACATATTCCGCCGTTACCTATATTTTTGTGGAATAGAAGTCGACAATTGAGGTAGTATGAATCCTAAGGACTATGTTAGAAATATATCCCTATTACCACACTTTTTTAAACCACAACATAGCGGCTTAACCCGGCTGCTAAAAAAAAAACAAAAAAGTTTTTCCGTGAGGCCTCTAAAGTCGATCTACAAACGATTTTACCTCTAAATTAGTAACATCCATATTACATTACTAACATTGTTACAGACATTCTTGTGCAAACCAAACGTAATTTGTCAATACGAATACAACAATCAATTCGCAATTTTCATCATTATCAGAAAGAAACAAATAATCCCTATCAGTTACAGCAATTTCACCACTATTGCGTTTACATACAGCCTATTATTACGTACACTGTAAATACGTGTGTTTTTCTCTATGTGTGAATAATTGCTTCATTATATAAAATAACTAGTTGATACCCGCGATTCATGCGTACTTGGTAACGTTAAAAAGTTATGATTTGAAATCGTAATAACTTTTGGTAGAGTAGATCGATTTTAACGTAATAAAGCCTAAAAGTTAAGTTAAGATATGTCTTACGAATATATTAGCATAATTGTAAGTTCCATTCAGTACTTTTGGCGCCATTTGATTTCAAACATACAGACAGCAAGCGCGAGTTACATTCTTATTATGTAACTAGCTGATTCCCGCGGTTTTACCCGGTTCAAAATGTAAAGAGGAATACATATCTAAGCATAGGTAACACCCCGCGGTCCCGCGTTGCGGCCGCATGCGCGTGGCGCGCACTCTAATGCTTTTATCCAAAATTAAAGTAGCCTATATTACGCCTTATACCTCCAGTTATTTTCCAGTGTAAGTCCCGTCAAAATCGGCCCAGCCGTTTACAAGATTACCTCAGCGAAACAGATAGACAACATTTTTTAAAATTGCATTTTCGTTACAGGTATCGTGTATACCTTCATATTCATTAAGTAAAAAAATGTTATTTTGAAGTCACAAACAGACCCTTAAATGTTATTTCTTTGTATAGATTATAATGTAATTACAGAGTGGTAGGTACAGTGCGTGCATACCGCTTCAAATAAAACGTTTCATTATAACTTATTACGATGTTATTGACTGCTGATTGAAGGCTATGGTAATGGGCGGCTATTGTTAGAAATCAGCTGTTTTAAGATGAACTATATTGCATTATTTTGCAATTAATTGCGTAGGAGGTATTTGATTATAAAACGTAGTATTCAGAATTTGATGTAAAACAATGTCTTTACTCAATTTAACGCAACCCATGCAGTTTATCTAAGAGATTATTTTTTATTGCTGATACAGATTCATCTGCGTCTAATCAATGTTATGTATTTGTGATCGACGTTGGTCAGGGGTAGCAACGCGTCGGTGGTCGACCTCAGGTAGGACTGTGATCTTATCTGGGATTGATTACAGATGTCCATGGGCGACAGTGGCCACTTACTAGATGGACAGCATGCTCGTTTGCTACTTTAATCATGAAAAAAATTACATAAACATTTGCCAATTTCTGGACACAATCCTTTATTGGCCTAGAGAAAGAGAGTGGTGTTATTCTAGGCCAAATCTATATCCCAGCTTAATTATCAGCGAATTTTAACGTGATTTATTACTAAGTATAACACGACCTCCATAAAGGTATAAATATGCGATTTTTAAATCCAATCGTAGTTCCTTTCAAATGTTAACGCCGATCTAGATTCAGTTGCGCAAAAAACCCACATAGTACTGATTAGACAAGTTTGGCTTAAATTCTGGCTGTTGATTTATGTCTCATTACTAGTACTAGTACTAGTAGCGTATGTAGTACGCCAATTACTGTAGGTGTATGAGTTAAGTAGTGGTATCGCGTTTTATGATTAACTTAATGCCAAAGACTGGCTTATTTCATTAGGGTCTTATATTATAGAAGGTTCATTAAATAGGGAATAATAATAATTATTATAGGGTTTATTAATTCCTTTTGGATTTCGAAATAAAACGAATAAGTCCTAGAAAAGAGGCTGATTTAGAATATTTTGGTGTAGTGGCCATAGTAATTTACTTCGTAAAAATGTTGGTCTGTTTTACGGTTCAAAAGATAAAGCCCTCCAATAGACGGATAGATAACGAAGGCTTAATATAGTACCGTTTTTACCACTTGTGTACGGAACCCTTAAAAGAAGTTGTATTCCCTCTGTTTATAATAATCACCCTGCGTGTAATTTTTTTTAGAGCGAGTTGGCTTCAAACAAAGACAATTTTCAAACAAGGGTATTTTGGTTTCACAATGTATGATTACAGGAAGTTATGATCACTCAATGGGTTAGTTTGCAGCCCTGATCCGCGACTTGATACGTCACAGCTACAAACTTCCCCTGTATGTATAGTGTTTATGTTACCTACTCAAAAGGCGCTTCTGCCATCTCTTGGTTTAATCCCTTACACGCCACTTATATCATCCCCGACAAAGGGATACAAGAGCGACTCAGCAATAACCATGTGAATAAATTAAATAAATTAGTATCGCCATTACAAGTATAATCGAGCTACAAGTGGAGTGTACGGCCCTGCCAAGGACGCCCCGCATCCGTGTAGACTGGTTTCGCCTAATAAACAACTGACCGATTTGTTATCTGCCCGGTACTACGGTGTCTGTTATTGGAATAACACCAGGAATTATGTACAGGAAATAAAATACATTCTTTGCGAAGTAGAGAACATTTACTAATCTACTTTTATGTTACTATGTCTGAAATATGATTGTTTCGTGTTAATGAAGACTTTAATAAAAACCGCAGCTTGAAAGTAGTGAGTTATTCGGTAATTGGCTTTTTATTTTCATGATATCTCTATAGACTAACTTCCAATTTTTCTTAAACCAAAAAACTAGATAGCACTTAAGAGAGAGACTAAAACTTGACTTATATTTCTTGTGTCATATAGATACATCTTAGATATGATTTCAACTCTTGATTGGATTGCAATGTCCGTAGGGGAGTCACTATCTGATAAACTACATAATATATTCTCGGTCGCTGCTATATGAGCTATAGAAATTGAAAGAAAAATAAAAAGTAAAAGATTGTTTATCGATTGTTCTTTGGCAATGGTTGTGAAATCCATAGGAAAATGAAACGCTGGCTTTGTAGGTTTGTGGCATATTAACGCACGTCGTTAACTGTACGGCATATTAATGGCCCAGCGGTCAAGGGTGATCGGTGAGAAAAGTACAAGAATCGGTCATTTGACTTCGGTTTTGTTGATTATACTGTCGCAATTGTTGTATGTCTTAGACTAATTAAAAAAATAAGATATCGCCTTAGAATCAACACGATACAAAACACTTCCTTTAAAATTTCTATGTAATAGTACATAGCAGTGTCAAGCTCTGCCGTCTTTTGGTCTGTGTGGTTAACCTTAGGTAAGACTTTTCTGGGGTAGATTATTTACAAATATCTTGGGCGACAGTGGCCATTTACTATCCTATCAGATTGATTAAGTACTCGTTTGTTACTTCTGTATAATATATAAATCGAAGACAAAATAACTCCAAGTAATGACATTGAAGGACAATTTTCACTTGTGTTAATAAATTGAGAACCAAATTATATTTTGTTGAATGTTGAAAATGTGTTTTTAGGTCATACCCAATTATATTTGCTCACTCCATGATGCTTAATAATTTCACCGAATTTCCTTGTGTCTACGATTTAAATGGATAGAATCTTGTATGTTGCAATATTTTTCGAGAGACTAAGTCTATTTCTTTTGGTCTTAGGTGTTAATACGATATATTAGTTTCTTCTAGAGTTTATGTCGAAATCATTTTAAGATATATCTTTAGTAAGTACAAACTAACAGTAAGATAGTATTAAATATAGATGTATCTTGCCGATATTTACCGACAGGCACACAATCTCTTTGTTCAGGCAAATAGCGAAATATTACACCGTTTTATTTCAATCTCGTAAAATTTACGACTTGGCTGCTAAAAATGTAGCCTATTTTAAGTTTTATAAGTGAACGCCTTTTTACCAGACTGCGTCAAGGGAGTAATGTTTTTCGAATGTATGCATGTACATATGAACGAGTATGTCCATTTCTTTGAAAAGTACCGACCATACGGCTTGATGGCTTTTAACATATAAGGTGTCGTTGAATTAATTTCAATTGTCATACTGACATAGTCTGTATAATTTTTAAATATGACGCCTGAAAACTAAAATAAAAAATGCAAGGTATCGTACCTTTCAATCATTGCAACATGCGTATTAACTGACGTCAAAAATACAGTTTGTACAGAAATATCTAAAAACTATTTTGTGTTTTTAGATATTTCTGCAGTATTTTAATCATAGCAATTTGGAAAACGAAGTCACTTAATTTTAAGCAATAACTATAATTTGATATATTTAACAAGTGAACGCCTTTTAAACGATAAAATTGAAGTGCAAATCTTGTAAAATAATATTTGGCGAACAAGCAAACATATCCATCACCTTGGATTGACTGTGGCCTACTTTTTAATCTGTCGGTACTGCTTTCAATTTCTTACCTCGCTGTCACTTACCAAGGTCCCGAATGGTCCCGCTGTTTATACTTTGTATGTTGTAGCAAAGTTTGATGTACCTATTTATGATACTGTTAAAAGGTACGTACCTTGTGGCATCGGTCTTGAATGGAAACACTCCCTTTGATGTACTTATTTATGGATGTTACCACTAAAGGTAGGTACGTACCGTGTGGTATCGATCGTGCATTTATTCTTTTGCCGTGGAAGTCGTAGTAAGAAATTAAGTAACAAAATCCAGGTGATGGGCTACAGCCCATCACATACACAGGAAGATACTACAGTATCTTCCTGTGTATCATTAATACTCACTACGGTCACTAGCACACATGTGCATGCAAAAACACGCATGCAAAATGATCGCCTCATCTAAAAGTTAGCCAGAACTCCACCATTCCTTCAAACATTAGACTTATAGTGGTGCTATCTCCCCGGTCAATGCATGCCTATTCTTACACTTTGTAAATTAAAATGACAATTACTAAGCAATCTAGCTTTTTCCAATGCCTTAAATTACATATAAACCTTCCTCTTGAATCAGTCTATCTATTAAAAAACCGTATTAAAATCCGTTGCCTAGTTTTAAAGATCTATGCATACTAAAGACAGACAGCGGAAATCGACTTTGTTTTATATTATGTAGTGAAGACAGATATTTTAGCGTTATTTAATATTAAATACCAGTTTCATCTTACATTGTTACTGTAGGCATGATAAATTATCCGCTTTCCATTCCAATCCCCCGGGATTTCAGGGAACTAATAACGGCATTTATTACTTGTTGGTTGGGGTGAAGGTGAACCCAGGATCGCTTAGCCAGGTTAATCAGACAATAAATAAAATGTACATAAGTATTAAGACTTTTAGAATGAAGGTTCTCAGAATCTATGAAGCATTTTAATGTATGATGCAATTAGGCACCAGTGTCACACTACTTTCTGCCTTACAACAAAAAGTTTAAACGCTGATGTTTTGGTTTAAAGAGTGTAGCAATGGAGAGGCACTTTGAGCCTCAACAAAACGACCTCAGATCTTAGACCTCAACAAAAGTGAAGAAGTTGTCATCGATTTCATGTTTCCAATCAGTAAGACCACTTTTATCTGATGGA
The DNA here is from genome assembly GCA_018251915.1 of Urbanus proteus proteus. Taxonomy (NCBI): domain Eukaryota; kingdom Metazoa; phylum Arthropoda; class Insecta; order Lepidoptera; family Hesperiidae; genus Urbanus; species Urbanus proteus. Next base: position 19,748 of record DWPV01000521.1, on the reverse strand, counting down.
CGGCATGCTTCTTCACTAATTCTAAATCTAAAAAAATCTAGCTAGCTGGAACCCGTTGTAAAATTTTCTCTTCTATTTTCATTATACCGTAAGTGCATCTTATATTGTATGGTTAAACACGGCATAATAATTATGTTATTGTTATGATGAGTTGATCTGATTAATTAGACAATTATTTTAAAATGAGCGTCTTAAAATCGATTATTATTTTTAAATACCCGTTAAAATCAGTCGAAAATTATAATTTCACAGCGTGATAGGCAAGTTACATATTTATTTTTTCTTTAACGACAGAAAGTGTTAAGATTACGTGATTTCGAGTGTTAAGTTTACAGGTATGCATTGGGTACCTAACTACTAAGTTTATGACGTCTATGTACGTGTATTATAGAAGTAGCAAACGAGTATGCAAACCAAGTTAAGTGGTCACTGCCGCTTATGAACACTTGTAATCAACCCCGTAACTACCCAAGGTCGGCCACAATAACCACCCCTTATTACTAACCAATAACACCTTTAAGCATTTTACGACGACCCGCTTAGCGGAACGATTACCATACCGAACTGACGCGCAATGGGTCCCAGGTTCGATTTCCAGACAGACATCTAAATGATAAATTTAGATTTCTGTTCTGCGTCTGGGTGTTTGTGTATATTACATGTGTGTCCATGGCACCCATGACACAGGAGAAAATCCTACTGTGGGGTTACAAGTGTAGAAAGCGTTTTTTTGTAAGTTTTAAGTTACCAAATTGTAACGCTAATATAAACCTATTGACGTTACATTACAACACACTTCAAAACAGAACACAGTAGCACTGTTATTATAAGCAGATGCAGGTGTGGCGTTCGTGCAGTCGAAGCACAAAGGGTATAAGTGGCCACCTTCAATCGCTAAACACCTGCCAACCTTGACTTTAACAACCTCCTCTATTCGTTACGTAACATGTCACGATGTGATGACCAAATAAATAATGACGTGGTCCACACCTCTCGCTAAACGGTTTTTGATTCGGATACCTCCTTCAATAAATCTACACAAACAAATATTGAAGAGCCTGTCAGTCATTTCATAATATTTGTCATTTGTCAATAATATTAATATTATTAAAAATTATTTACTTTAGTTTGATTGACAAAGTGTGGATCAAACCAGTGGATCTAAAAACACTATTATTCAGTTTTAATATAAATAAAAAGATTTGCACTAAGTAAATAATAAATTAAAATCTTGCAAAACATGAAATATTATTTGTACACTGAATAATTACTGCGTTCAAATATAGCTTTATAATGCCAATACTTACAGGTAAATAATTTATTTTACTATGTAACGGGTATTCACGATAGGCAGATTTCTTTTCTGTAACTGGGTCGAAATATCGGCAAAAGAAATCCGCCTATCGTGAGTACCCTTTACATAGTAAAATGAATCAACTCCGCGATAACATAAGTTTAAAATCAGGTAAATGATTTATGATTAAAGAGCCCGGTGATGTCGGTATGGATGTGGATGTCGTAGTAAGCGACTAAGGGTCAAAATCCATGGAATGGACAGCAGCCTTAGCCGTTAGCCAGGCGCGTTGTCTATTACCAAAAACCGCCATTTTGAAAGACCTATGTCTAACAGTGGACCTCAAAAGACTGATGGATAAATAAAATGATATAATAAAGTTAATTAAAAGTCATTTAAAGTAATTAATCCATTTGTGAGTCATTAAATTAACAACCGCATATTTTTTTGTCCTCAAGTAGGCGCGAAAAAATAATGTACTCAACTTAGAAATATTTCCATTAAACCTTTCAACGGTAGCATGTAATTCAACTCGCAATAACTGGTTCTTAATCTCTATATACCTATGTATAATATCACCTGTAGATATATACAGATGTGAGTGTAAATCATGTTACTTCTATGTAGATGGTAACTGAGTTTTGTAAACAGATCATACTATTTTGTTTTTATATTATTATTTTATTATACTGTTATAATAAATAACATAATAGATTCTAATGCGTTATCAAAAGATTTGCGAAGGCGATAGAAAACTATTATTAGAATTGTTTTGATGATATTATTTATAACCATTGGGTTATATTTGTATAGGTATAACATTTTAAGACCTATGTATATATAAAAAGCTTCCGCCAAAAACCTTATAACTAGGAATTTCCCTAAAATTTCCGTAATTTACACTTTTCCACACCACCGCGGACAAAACAGCCAAAACAAAACAATCAGATCATATCTTAAATCAAGGCTAAGTATCATACGAATTTGATACGAATAAGAGAAAAAAATTAAATTCATTAATTGCGTAATGCATTTTATTACTTCCCTCTTAATATTAAATTATTAAAAACAATTGCAAGTATGTTTTGAAGGTTATCCAATAATCAGATCAAGGTACTAATGTGTCAAGAATTCGCTCGAGAGAATTTAATTTATCATATCTGTATACACATAATATTTCTATAATATAGGCAGTCAACAAGCAACTAATGTTTTTATTGGCCACTGTTGCCCATGGTAACTTGTAAATGATTCCAAATAACATGTATACTTATCCTTATCACTCTGGACTGTCCAAATATTATTCAAGCACTAGGCTTGGAGGACGCCGGGTTATGTGCGATTTTTACCACACTAAAACTTCTCTGGTGGCCATCCTCGGCTCCTATTCTAGTCGCCCGCAACCCCGGAGCCCCCTTTTAGTCGCCTCTTACGACAGGCAGGGGATTCCGTAGCCCTATTGTGGTCCCAGAACTACAGGGACAACCACCACCACACCTACATACATATATCATGAGTAAAACAGGTGAAATATTGTGGCTCTGCTTTCGTCTAGGTTTGGCTTTTCATAGAACCCCTGTCCTATATAGAGGTTGTTATAAAATTTCATAGTAGTCAGTAAACATTTAACATCTGGTGGACTGCATACTAATTTGCTACTTCAACTTAAAAACTAGTAGGTCTGACGCCGACCAACTTAACGATAATTATGTTGAACGCATAAATTGCTATGCAAAAGAAAAAAGTTTTATTTGTCTCGTGTTAGCATATTATCAAAATGGCTTTACAAAAGAAAAAAGTTTTATTTGTCTCGTGTTAGCATATTAACATAGTTACATGTTTTCCCGGATCTGCGATCCATTCACAAAATATGTATTTCTTTTTTACCATTCACATTTTATTGCTCTCATTCTATTAGTTGATGATCAACATAATATATTTAATGGAAAATAAAGCTTTTTTATAACAAAACATACGCGACGACGCAAAATAATCGGCGTTTATAATATTTTTTTTAGTTTTTATGTTTATTTTTTGTCATATCATTATTTTAATATTTATTTGAAACTTCAAACTTGTGGATACCATAATTTTCTAATAACACGTTTTAAATTTGCTTACATTAAGACTTGAAGGTCAGGTGGCGAACTTTCAAAGAAACTTTTAGTGCCGTGTCATGCTTGCTATGTTTCTGTCTAAATTAATTAAGCAACTTTCGTAACAAAATCGATTGTGACTGATAACTTACTTCTCGGAAGAAAATTTTGGTATTATAAGTTTATTTGTAATTTTGTATTACGTATGAAATAGACTATTAATTTATTTTAGGTAGCTCTATATAGTTCATAGTCTTTGTTTGTAGAGTCCCGTCGCGTAGCAACGCCTACGTTGGCATCTACGTCGTAGCGGGGGCCCTCCCGTGCTACGTCACAGATCCAATCACTGATACTACGATCGCACCCGAACCAATTTTCCTTCCAATGTACCCACGAGGTGGTTAGTTATTTGATAGTTCACGAATTCCCAGCCTTTGTTCAACCAAAATCGAGAACGAGTTGTGTGCAAAACGATAAAACCACGCGTTCTCGTACACGATATACGAATAAGTAGAATCAGAGCGAGCTGTCACGTCGCGAAGGAGACGGATTTATTGGGCAACACGAGCGCGCGAGAAGGACGGAAAGTGTAGCAACAAGTCGCGGGGAAGGGGCACGTTATCGCGTCCGTGACGTCACGACCCTTTCACTCGCGAGTCTCGACGTAGCCGGCGCACAACTCAGTCCGCGCGGCTCGGTCACTGCGTGAGAACGTCTCGCGCACTGTGTTCCTCGAACCACGCGTTACTCGCTTAGAAATAAATAACTAGAAAACTTTTATCGGGACGTTATAGCTGCACGTAAACGGTCCGTTCGGTCCTCCGTGTGTTAACTCCCGTACTGTGAGACTTCGACCAAGATGGGCGTAATCAAAGTGACTCCCGACACCGCATCCCTGATCTCCGCCTGCGACATGCTCGACGACATGAAGGTAAGTTTGGCGTGGTCATGTGATTCAGGGTATGGCGTGATTCCAACGCCGGTTCCGCGTTAGTGAAAAAATTCGCTCTTTATTTAGCGTGCGTGGGTGGACGCCCCCGTCACGGGATCTCGCGTAATTTCAAAATATGCGCTTTTACGCGACGGCATTCGACGCGACGCGCGACGGTACGCTCAATTGCAGATGGAAATGCAAGTGTTAATGAGTGTATGCAGATGTAAAAAGTTATTCTCTAATTAATGTTTGGAAAGCGAACGCAAATCAAAACGAATATCTCCATGTCTTGTTCATTAAAACGTCGGTTTCACAAAAATTTACGCTTTCTATTTCTTTCGAGCCTTCCCTGGCTAGTTTTCATTTTAATTTTATAATCGTGTTAATTTCTGAATACCCACTTAGTATTGCCAAGTTTTATAAGTTTTAGTAAAATTAAAATATGGATGTTTACAGTCTTGACCATCTAATAATAACGTATTCATTTATTTGTATTAATATTTGCAAATACAATAAACACTTTACATAAAACAATTCATTATAATTGTTTATAATAGCTTCAAGGAAAAATACGTTGATTTAACTAGTTTTCGATTCTACAAAAGTAGGGTAGTTAGTGCAATATTTTCGCTTGTAGATATCGTAGTATTTAGAACTAGAGATTTCAGATTGGCTGGTCATTAGGCTTGTGGCCATATTCTATCACACCGTCGGTGAAAACATCGATGGTGGACGGAAGCGGTCTCCTTATCAGTTGTTTGTGACACCGTTGCTATATGAAGACCGAAAAGTACGTGAGAATACTCGCATCGGAAACTTTTGAATGGCGACTGATTGGGCCTGCGCAGTCCAGACCTCTTGTGCAACATGGGAGCCTAGTACTTTTGATAAAATTATTGAATACTTATGCATTATTAGTATTATCAAATTAAATGAAATATGATAATTTGTGATAAAGTTAGTTGACTTAAAAAATATGTATGATTTAGCTGAAACCTTTTTAAGTCTCATTACTGTATACTCGTATTCCAACTGGGTATACCTAACTAATTGAAACAATTATCCACCAATCTTGTCCAATCCAAATTTTATCCTTCAATAATTTCTTCGTAATTATTCGTTCACCTCCTTTAGTCAGTCAGAATCTTTATATGAATGTTCGTGTACTCGTAAACTTATGAAAAATGTGTTCAGATTAATCGATCGTTCCCAATATTTGTGACTAATGGGCATTTACTATCCAAATGTTCACTGTTTCGTGACAATTAAAATGAATTTCAATTCTATGTCTGTTCGGTATTGCTGCAATATTACATAATATTATTTTTATTGACTTGAGTCGCTTTAGCTGCGACAGATGTGTTTTGACTGATGTATTTTTCATTATTGTGGACATAAACAATCCAGTAGTATAATTTTAAATTTTTGAAAAATTCTATTTGAATTGAATCAACACGAGTAAATGCAGCTCTGAGAAGTAATAAGCTCTTGATTTAACGTACATATTTTCCTTTAAAATTAATTTACCTGTTCATAATGATATTTGATTTTGAGAATCATTTACTTTCAAATGGAGGCGCGATTTAGGTAGGTACCAACTCAGAATATAATTTACATATATAGACATTGAAAAGAAATTGTTAATTGATTACTTAATTAACATTCGCCGTTTTATTTATAGTTTTATCGTAATTTATTAGATTAAGTTCTGATCGATCTGCGCAGTTATCATGGCGTGCCTTGTTAAACATGTCATCGCGTCACTCGTTAATCAACAAACATCAATAGCAATCAAGATATTAGGATAATTTACAGCTGCGACTTAATAAGCAATTACGATATCAACCAGATAATTTGGGTAATTCATAATAGGATTGGATTATTTGTGTATTATGTCTGCACAACAGCAGTGCTGTAGGTAATCTGGTTCGAAAGGTGTGGTAAGACCCACTTATCCATATAGTCCCTCAAGGGTAGCAACAGCAACGCATTTGTAGAAAACTTCAAATGAGACTAATCTTTCTTACCTGGGGTTGATTATAGATTTTCTGGGCTTTATGTAGATGATTTATCATAGGATAAACATCTTTTTTGTGAAAATGTCTGTTTTGTCGCATGGTTTTCCAATTAAAAAGACGATATTATTTTATATCTGGAAGAAGTCTATGTTACTTGCAGCAAAGAGTTCTTTAATTGATGAAAATCCTAATCGACATAACTACGGTCGAAGAAAAATTACAAGTTCAAACAGAAAGACAAACAAGTCGTTTAGTTGTGATGAAGATGATTCAGACATTACTCGTACAATTACACTCAACGACAGCCAACGATGATGTAATCTTGATCTTTTATTTTTGTAGAATTCACGCGTATGTGTGTATCGTCTCTTAATTGATGTCTCACAATATTTAAAATGCTTTCTACCATGTCGCGAGTGCCATGGACGAATGCACCAACATCCAGACTCACAACAAAAATCTAAATTCATCATTCAGATGCTGTCTGGCTGGGAATCGAATCCGGGACCCATTACGTGTCAGACCGGTATAGCAACCGGAGACGTTCGTCAAGCGTGTCGTCAAATATTATTATATTTCTTTTTTTAAATGCTACGTATGTTGTATAATTCTACGCCGTGATAATGAAAAATAGAAATGTTTTCATTAATATCAAATGATTTATTAGGTTCAAATTGATTCTTTTCGTTTTGTAACAAAGTCGAACGTATATTCATGAACGTATTTTTGTACAAAGTAGAATAGAATGCCTGGAGAATTTTAATGTTGATCCAGATTAGGCTTATTTGAGGTTGAATACAAATATTGTCTTCAGGTTTAAGGTAGAAAGCCTCAGTAATCGTTATATGTACCATGTACATAATATAATGACTGTTTTTAACGTAGAATAAGTCAAATACATAAACATTTATGTTACAAATATAAATAAAGTATATTTTCTTCAAGGTAAAAATAGGTATGGCGTAATTTTTACACAAAAATCTTGTATATTTGAAGATTCCGCAAGCTTTAAAATCGAAATTCTTTGCCTTTCTTTCACAATATTTATATCAGTTAACAACTATTTATTAATAATGAGATTAACAATATCTTTATTGGTTTTTAAATCATAAATGATAACAATATTGTCCTATCGACAGAACAATAACAGGAAACCGCGAACGCAGCACGCAATGTTTTTAATTTGCAATTCGGTATTTATTATCGAAAACTTATCAATATTTATCTGGGGCATCCTTTGTCCTTTACAAAGGCATATTACTGACTTTTACAATACATCAATTTATAGTAACGTGACAAAAGATTGAAAATGATAGGCTTTTATTATTAACATAATATGTGGATGTTCCTTATTTATGCTTTGTCAAATTATGGATGGTGAGACAGATTTCGTTATATTTTCTGCACTTATGTAGCTACTCTAACTTGTCGGTACGTGTTGTCATGTATGTAAGTCAGACTTCCATATGAGACTGCAGAAATCTAGTCTCGTACAAAATTGACGCATCACCATGAGCAAGTACGATTACTTGTCTACTATGCACTGTTGAATTCCTCAGTGACTAAAATGCCAGCAGAGGCGCACACGCAATCTTTTCGCTAGGCCGCGGCTGCGCACGCGCATCGCGCATGGCTTTAGTCGAGAATTCTTTGTATTAATTTGCTTTAAATTATACATGTATGAATTCATTAACGTTTTCAACGGCAACATACTAAAAATGGACGTTAATCGATTTATTCCAAGTTTCGAGCCGTTTCGCCGAACCACAAGCAAAACCTAATTCCGTTTTAGCTTGCGATTGCGCAAAGCAAACGACAAATATGTGGTACTTTTGCTGCGTTGTTTTGACAAAGAACATTGCAAAAAATAATAACAACAACGACCTTTGCAGAACTAACCCAGATATGATCGGTGAGATCTATAATCTCGTCGGTCCGCGAGTCGTGAGCGCCGCATCCTTGATAGCAAGTGTAGCATTTTCTAATATACAGGATGCACGTGGTATGTGGGTCGCGTTTTGAAACAGCTCAATGTCGCGAGTGAGCGTCGGGCCTTACTGCGGCCTTTCAAGTACGTTGTCGGGCGCGAGTGTGCGCAAGTGGAAAGTTACGTTTGGATATGTTCTGCGTTCGTGTTGTTCCGGTGATCGTTCCTTTTCCTATAATTATGCGTTAATTTAAACATTACATAACAATATAGAAGCAAACAATTCCGCCATTGGATGCCGATTTGAATTTAAAGATTTTTGTCGTTTATAGAAAGAACTGAATTTTAACTACAAATTCTAATTATTACTTATCTCGCAACAGATAAACATAACACATGAATAATCATTTTCTAAAATTTAAAGTTCGTCATACTTCTTAACAGCCGACTGATTTCGTGATTGTTTTCATAAATACATTATCTTTCAGTGGCTAAAGCTAACAATCTTTTTTTACTTGTTTTAATAACATTCACTTCTATATAATTGTATCAAAGATCAACCTTGTCTTAAATGTAAAGATAGTTTTACAAAATTAGCAATAATTATTATTTATGTAAACGACTAGATAAGCTATGATCGATTTCGTAGATAGGCAACCTACGTGTGCTTTATCTTATCAATATGGCGTTAATCTATTATAATATTGGATTATTTGTGTTTGTTCTCCGAGTTAACAGACTTTTTTAATCTACATTAGGTATTGTTAAGGTCCATTTGAGCCAAAGACTTCGTCTTTTTTAATAAAATAGAATACCTACATATTTTTAGAAAGGAAAAGACGTAAACAATAACATCAGTGTAGACTATATAATGGACTACTATATTATAAACAACAAAAAACAAACGTTTTTAAATATGATAAACCTATAAATTAGACTCAAATAAAAGTTACAACAACTGAATCGTGTTTAGTGTTTTGAAATTACACTTTTATTGCAATTGTTACTAGTTTCTCATTTTATACGTCTACTATTTTATTCAAATTTCAGTCAGAAATTTAGATTTACATCTTTCGATTTAGAGTTTATTTATCTGAATGTGCTAATTACAGTAACAAATACTTTCTTTACAAGACCTCATCACGCTAACCGGCACCTTGATATGTCTGTCCAGTGCCAACGTTGCCTCAGGCGACTCTGTAGGACGGCGTTAGTATGCCGCGCCCGACCGCCGACTATTTTCCTCGATGCGGCCCTTGATAACGTTTAAAGGGCATTTACTGTTACGAAACATGCGATCCTGGTACATTTAGTTACATCAAACGTGTAGATTCTTTAGTTTCAATAGAAAATGAGCAAGTGTTCCATTATGGTATTGCCCATAGACATCTGTAGTCCTTCAATAGGATTGAAGTCTTCTCTAATGTTGTCGTATGACTGACCTTTACGTCCACTAAAGTTACGCCATAAGAAACATTCCTAACTAGACTTACTACACCTTTCAAATCAGAACATAATTTAGGATTAAATTGGGACCTTGATCAAAAGGTAGAACTTTCCTCATTTTGTTCAATAAAAAATAAAAGTACGCAAATAAAAACCTAATAAATTATCTTAAAACGTGAGATATAGATACTTGCAAACTTTAGCAATATAGATAAAGGCCGAAAGCCGATAATATTTGATACGATTTGACAAAGAGTACAAAGCGCATGGATTTTATTTATCTGCTTCGGTTCATATCGTAAATATGTCAGCAAATGCAATTACTATAATACTTGATTCTTAGATAAGTGGAGATTTGTATTTTAGCATGTTTATAGACAACTCTTGTTAAACAACAACAACAATTGTTATTGTTGTTAGCCTTCCAAACAAGCATTCATTTCTCGATCAAACTGATATCAAAATTATTTGTAAGCTGTTGTGGATTTCGGTATAAAAGTGTCTTTATAAGCAACTACAAATTTGTCCGTGACATTCTTCATTCCTTCACTTCCATGTTAATGTAGATTAGACTTATAAATAGAGACTAGATGTTTGTTTGTTTTACTCTAAAATGTTGGCTCAAATTAGTTGAGGATTGAGATCATCTCAATATCAAATGTACCTGTGACTAATAATATGTACATCTACAGTTTGCACTAAATGTCACGAAATTACGCCATCCAAAAGGAATTTTATCAACATCCTTATCTATTGAAATTTTCTGTACATTGCTCGATCCCGGTCACGGCCAATCGACATGCCAATACTGCATACGATTTGCTTAAACATTAAAATTAAAAACAAACTCAAAAAATTAACATCCATACGATAAATACTTGTTTTAAGTTATAACACAGTTTCAAAGGAATTCCAAATACAAAACGCTAAACAAATAACACCTGACAACAGTGCGAACAGATAAAAAATATAGCTGGAATACCCGCGCACGGGTGAATAAAAAAAGAAATAAAAATCACATCTGTTCGTATGGAAATTTAATGATGTAATCGCCAAAAAAGCTAAAAGGGCACCGAACGATTTGAATACTGAATTTATATTGACACTGTTTTTTCACAATCAGCGAGATGTGCTAACAATCGTTATCTGTGATGTTGCACTGACCGTGACACGGCCGCCATGTCTGTTTAAAAAATAAATCCGAACTGGCAGGTTAGTGACATCGACAACCGGCTTATACAGCCATTATAATTAAATAAGTTATCAGACTCGATTAGTGACCAGAATTAATGAATCGGTTAAAATCCTATAACTTTATTTATCTATTGATATTTATGTTTTATTATTTAAAAAATAATTTCCAAGGATAGGTTTTTTCAATAAATATTAAGATCATTTTGAAATAAAGTAATATTTTTCTAAAGACACCGAAGTTATAAACTCAATATTGTAAGTGATAACACGACAATAAATTTCACAGATACAATTTATTAAAGAAGTTGAAGTTCACGCAAATAAAGATATAAAAACATGTTTTCTTTGCTTTACTTAATCAGTAATTGCTTTTGGAGAATGTGTCTGTTACTAAGTGGACAATATTGTAATATAAGGTCAAAGAGATTAATAAGGAGTTTCTTGCTCCATTTCATCATTTTCTATCTAAAAAATAAAGTTTAGTCATTCTGGTATTAATAAAAAATATTTAATATATATTCTGTACGGATCTATTTTAACATTTATTATCTGTTTTCTTTGTAGCTGACTATAAATACGACCATGATACAATATCGAACGTATATGGATTTTCTCACAATGGGTGTAAAGAATAGGTAACAATATTTTATGACAACTTACATACATGGTCAATCGGCACAGAAACCGGAATATAATCGGTTCAACTTTTCTCGTATAAAAACAGACCTTGAATTTTGTATTACAATATAAAAGGTTATAAAAAAAGAATAATTAGCGGCTTTTATTTTTGGTAAGCCGCTTTTTATACATTCACGGCAACGCGTGACTTTTACAAGTAATACTTTGATGTAACTCGCAGATAAATTAGTTATTATTGATTACGATATGCAGGAAACATGATTAATGTTGCGAAGTGCGCTTTAGCGAAGTACTCCATTGCGATACTAAGAGCAGTCTGTTCCAAACCAGTCCTGTCATCCGCAAAACGTGAACATAATGTTCTTAGACAACGCTGTAAATTACCATTCTCCTACCAATGTAGACAGATTTTAAACATAGAACAGATAAATATTTTAACTGGCAACAAAAATCAAAATGTATCCGCCCGGCAACCGACTACGGCTAGTCCTCAAAATGTTTTGTCAACCTAATTTGCATTTGTTATACCTAAAATTCGACGATCGATTTCGCTGCCGTCTGATGCAAACCCGACACCGTCCGTAATATTAATCAGCCTATTCGAATTTAGCCGATGCTCATATAATTTAAAAGAAAGTGAAAATGGATTCCTTCCCGCCGCGGCTGAACGCGACGGATCCCGCGAGCGCCCGGCTAGTTCCGTTCCGTGTTACGCAGCGCACGTATGCCGAGGCCATGCTAATTACCGGCCTCACGAAATCGAAAGTACGCCTCGTCTAGATGTGGGTTGCGACTAGCGTATAAAGAAACGTAACTTACGATCCGTCCACTTATTACATTCCGGTTGCGCATTGTTCTATTTAACTTCGGGCGCGGTAATCATTTCGTTTTTTAAATGTCACCCGTCCTATTATTATTCGACTACTCATATTAATTGGACCGAAACGTTTTCCGTCGTTCTATTTTTAAATTCAGGTAGGGCACGCTTCGAACGTTCGGAAATATGAAACTGACCTTTCTCATCTGTATTCCATACGGCGTCTGTCGAGTGAATGCTAATGCAATCTATGTTGAAATCGAAAGCATCTTTCAAAGTTGTGGAATACAATACGCAAATAATACTTAAAGGCTGGCCTTAATTGCGGATATCCGATTTAAAGAACCAGTTACATAATGATTCTGATGTCGTATTGTGTTTTAAAACGTGTGATCACGATCGCGCAACATTCCCAAGGTCGCCTCGAACTTTTAACGGATAGCTGGCGCCATTTTGTTGGTTCCTAGGAATGCAGATTGTCGTTTCGAATCGATGATATTCGGGTGCGTCAAGCGTGAAGCGATCGAGCATTCGATATGCTATAAATATTCATTGTTGTATTCATAGTCATCAGATATCGTGTCAGAACATTTAGCAAGTCTATGTCGTATATTACCGGCGATTTCATTTTCGACAAGTCATTAGCTGTCCGTTAATTATTGTTGAGTTTATCGAAGTAATCTACCTATGTCACAACACATACAGGATGGTCATATTTAGTGTATTGCGGGACATAATTGCACGATTTCCTAATCTATAATCGTGAAAAAAATTGGTTGCCTCTAGGAAAAAAGTAATTGAATGTTAATTTAAAATATGTTAATATGTACCTTTACACAATTCATATTAGAATTATATAATCTGGAATTTATTACCTCTCATCATAATCGAACTGGGCTAGTTTTTCCAAAATTGCAACTAAACAAAATATTTCTGATAAAATCGAATTCTGATAAATCATCTTAAAATAGTTTTGAAGACTTTAGTTATCTTGACAAAAAGTTCAGACTTGATTCATCAGTTATAATTAAGTGGAATAAAATCGTAAACAGCGGAGAGCCTTGAGGTAGGCAGAGCGACCGCAAGTCGTGACCGTCGCAGGCTCTATTGTGGCGACCTCAATGTTACTTTGAATCCACGCGTGATGTTTTTCACCTTAAGCCAATTGTCGCCGACTCCTGTTCTACATTTGTTTCATCATCAATTGTTATCTCTGATAAACTGTTTTCATCAAAACACCTCAACTTTATCAATGGAAAGCCCTGTTTTATTCCACTTTCCGTCGATCGTGATAAACATTCTTCGGACATTATGCGATAAATTCGAGATAAAAACTAAACGGCATATCTTATGTAAATACGGACACGTCGTTACATCGTCTTTACGATGTTTACAAAGATGTAAAAAATCTACTGTATCTAATGATCACGTTTCTTTGCAAGGGTTGACGTAACTATTGCAAGTAGTAAAACGAATCGCAGTCTATGAGACGATTTATCAATGCAAGAACTAACTATTTTTGATGTAAAACCGAATAATCTAAACCAGCCCTAAACCGTTATATTCTATCTTTACGATATCAATCCACTTGGTTAAAGGCATCCTTACAATCATAGTCTTCATTCGATAACTTTCAACCATCACGATATTTCTCGACGCGTTTTTATTTTTCACCAGATAAGTGTAAACTAATTTCAATACGTACTTTGGGTGCATAGTCCGGTATTGTATCGACACATTGACGTCCAAACGAATTGTTATTCAAATAGGGGCTGACGTCGGTAGGTTAAACAGATGTTTTGTGGTGACCGATTACACTACACAACAGAAATTTACATTTTATTTCAATTCTTACGTTCGTGAGCATAATAAGCTATTCTTTTGATAACGAAATAAAACTTTCCTGTATTAAGGCTTGTTTTTTTCACCGTCTGTTTTAACAGCTTTGGAAGATATATTGTGATTAAAATCATTTTATTATAAGCCGGCTTATTTTTCAATAACAATATATGTGAAGATATTTTTAAACCTTGTAGAATTTTGTGTCTTGTTGTTCTTGTTGGCATAAGGTTCAGGCAGTAGACGATTCCACTCCACCAGATAGATAGTAAGTGGTCACTGCCGCTTATGGACATGGGTAACCGTACTCATACTGAATCTCAGATGCGTTGGTACTCCTGAAGAATCCACTGATGCTGCAGTCAGCAGGCACCCTTCCATAGAAATCATACCAGAAATAAGTACCGTAATGGTACGTTCTCAGGCGATTAATTATATTTTACTTGTTTGATCATGGATTAATCATGAAGTCCTCTGCGTATAAAATAGATATATGTATGTACCTATTAAATGCCACGCAGATAGTAAAAAGTAAAAATATTATTATCTAATTTCAGTATCATTTATTTATTTATAAGCAATTTTGTCAGTACTTAAAGATAACGAAGGTGAGTGATATTCTTAATTTACATAATTATCAGCAACATTATCTTTTAGATAATCATAATTTTCGCCGACCGCGAAAAGTAATGCGCAATTTGTTCTTCTATGTATGGATAATTATATAGTATTATAATATGCATACACTTTACTTTTAATTTTAGTTGTAATTATAATAATTATAATCATCTACTATTTTGAAGGTCATGCTAATTGACCACCGCAATCAAATTAGATTGGAATTTAATCTAATGTCGATCTTTATAAGTAATTCCATAGAAGAAAAACATAACGAGAATATTAAAGATGTTAAAAGGTTGGAAAGTAGGATTTTAAGATGGTATAATCCTTCATGGTTCTTAGTACCGTACCAATTTCTGCCTGAGGTATTATAACAGTTCAAAGCACTGCTTTGTTTTAGTTTGGAGACTGGAATTTTCAAAAGATTAACAATATCTAAATAAGACTAATGAAATTACGAAATTTTAGACTAATGAAATCTCGAATCTAGATACTGTAACGCAAATGTTACGGAGTCGCGCGTAAAATCTAGATGAAACGAGAGATATTCCAAAAATATCGTTTACAGTAAATCAATTTGTCCTACCTCAACACCAGCCCGTGGATTCTGGCGCCAATATCCACACGTCAGCTAATAGTTATGTGAAGACAAACTTTGGAAACTAGTGTTTAAATATATAGAAATAAGGAACATAGTTGCATATTGGTGTGATAAACAATTATGCAATCTTCTGTAACATCTCAAGAGGGTTGCCAATTATATTCATCGTCTTAAAAATCTTCAGTTCTTTTACTTTAATATATAAAATTATTGATGCGTGTTGCTTTCTGATTGGTTGTTATTATTATAAGGCATCAAATACTCAAACCGTATCGACCGCCCTATAAGCTTGCTTCAAGATAAAGCCAAAAATCTACACCAATGGACCAGTTAAACAGAGTGTACTGCTGGGTTCCTTCAGTTATAAAGTTGTACCCAGATATGGTCACATTTTCTTATTTTCTTTATGGGTGTCTAAATTATTCATAGTATCCAAAATTCACATCTTCTGAATAAAATACGACACTCAAAAACTAAAAATAAAATAGAACTTAAACCTACCCGTCGGGAAATTTAGGCAATATTCATAGATTGGTTAATCCTCGAGAGCTAAGAAGACCAAGCGTGTAGAATAAATTCCAGTTGATTTTTGAGAAGCATATTATTATAATAGGTGCTCAATTAAAATGCGTGTATAACAAAACAAAACTACAGTTAGCCCTGCAATACATACAGCTGACAATGTATGAAATATTTGAATCGGATCCACGAAGTCGGTCTATTTGTGTGGGAAGTGATGACAGATGTTATTGCAAATTGAGTAAGTTGAATAAGTACCACTGCCTATGAAGTGATCATCCTCTGGAACTATTTTGGACTCACGATCAGATGTTTTTTCTCCTTTTATTTTTAGGTATTGTTTTGTTAACGATAGAATAAATAATATCAGTGTTAAGAACTACTATTTTTGGGTCTATATCTGTCAGATAAACACTTATAAAGACTCATAAACTTACACTTAGACTTATAAAGAGCATTTTGAATGTCCATGGATACGTATGCAAAAAACCTAATATTATCTATGGTTGATTTTCACATTTTTTACATACGTTTATGAAATGCCGTGACTAGTTCCAATAAAAAAAATCTGCCTTTAGACAGTAAAAAATAACGAATTTCTGTCACGTGTATTTCCTAAATTTCATTAATCTTTATCTCACGTCATTTAAATTTTCGTAAACATTCTTTTCACAGGTCGCTTGCATCGATAAGAAATGATAACGATAAGAAAGTGAAATGTTTTGTTAAGTGCACTTATTGTTATCAATGTCCGAATAAACAATGCTAACCCAATGAATTTGATAAGGTACAGTACACGTGACAGGATGCATAAAACTTGGATGGGTGACCACTAGTGGCAGTCGTTATAGATACGTACCCAGTAGTAAGACCTACAAAAGGTTGCAGCCTTAGAATACTTATCATGCGTGAAATTTGTAAATCAAGCTCTAAGGACCAGTTTTCTTAAATTTCTTCCATAATACATAATACAGTTTCTTAATTTGTACTCAACTGTTATGACGTTAATACATAAAACTGACGTAGTTTTCAATTTATGGAAATTGTAATAATCATTAAATGCAAATTACTTTTTACTCTTTAAAAAACAATAAAACAAGTAATGTATTTTATTAAATAGATACGTATTTAATTTGAACAGGTGTTATACATACCTTATCTGTTGACGTTAATAACGGAATTAAAATATTCAACGCAGTATACTTTTTCACGTTTAAAAATAAATTGAATTCATTTAAATTTTAATTTGGTGTAAGAAGGGCGTTTATTAACATACGAACATTAATTGAACAAAAACGATCAATTTAATATAAATACAAATAATTTAAGTTAAAAATAAATAATAGGTAAAGATTTGTTTACTTACATTATATATTAAATTGCCTAACTTCAATTACTTCGAATCCACAATAAAAATATGAGTATGTATAGTAGTATGGTTGATATCACTACATAATATAAAACAAAGTCATTTTGCTGTTTGTCCCTATGTACGAGTATGCTTACGTCTTTAAAACCACGCAACGGATTTTGATGCTGTTTTTTTAATAGATATAGTGATTCAAGAGGAATGTTTATATGTAATTAAACAAGTGCAAAGCCGCGGGTAAAAGCTAGTTTATTATAAAATTTGTGACAAACTTCATTATTACGTCTGATTTTTGTTTTCGTCTATAAATGTCTATCGTGACTGTTTTCGGTCATCGGATGAAGTGCATTCAATGCAGTCCATCCGACAAAAACAGTCACGATAGACATTTATAAAAAAATACGCGTCGAATAGATAACCTCTCTTCCTTTGGGAATTTGGTAAAAAAAACAAGAGGTTCTACTTGAAATCTTTCACATATTAGTATCCCCTCCTAAGAACTAAGATGGGAGGGAGTGATGCTATTCAAGACCTACACTGCGCAATAAGCACAGGAAATCCTAGAGTAAACTAATTATCCGAGACTTCTTATAGGCTTTAGTAACTAATAAAAATAACTTCTGCCAACCGTAACAACATGTTTGTGTATTATGTACATAGAAAACGGATCTTGCCTCTCGTAACAAAGATTTTTTCTTTTCTTTTAACAACCAAGACCGTCACAAATTGACATCCTTATTGAGTCATTGATATATTGCGGAAATCCTTCTCCATATTACTGACCAGTGAACCTGTTTCTTCAATATATTTATATTAGTTAGTATTTACCCGCAGCTTCGCTCGCGCTCATAAACATTCGCACAAAGAGTCCGTATAAAAGTTACTATCTCTCGGGAGTAGTATCATTTTTCGGGATGAATGGTACTCTATGTCCTTTTCTGAACTCCTGGCATTGTGTGTGCAAAATTTCATAACGATCTGTTTAGTCGTTAACGCGTGAGGGCGTTACAAACAAATAAACGGACATTCGCATTTATAACAATTAGGATAATATAGTAGTTGTAGACGAGCATATAGCCACTGTCAATGTCTATACGACATCTACAACCTCAAGTAGGATTAGAGTCTTAACTAAAGTTGATAACAGATGCATTGCTGTCCCCTGAGGACTAAGTTGGAACGCCTAGTCTCCCTTACAACATGCTTCAAATTCGATCACATCGCTTAACACTAATATCATATGGGTTTAATAGGAATGGCAGTGGTGACTCGGGATTTAAACCAAGGTCTTTGTTAACCACTTTTTAAAAGGAATTTACATGAAAATTAGGTTGTGTATTGATTATGTTTGGCTCACGTTATCATAACGAGATAAAATTTCATCAGTAATCTTTTATGTAATACTCGAACAAACAGAAAAAAAGGTTTATTATATGGAGGGCTATTAAACTACATAGATAAACTTGATCCCATTCAGCATGTCGCATTCCATCACACTTATTATGAAGACCGTAAGGTTCAAAGTGCCTTAAAAAGTGATACAGTGTGAATTGCAACCAACTGTTGACTAACTCTTAAAAAGTCAATCTATTGAATAAATAAATTCAATCGATTTGACTTGCGCAATTCCATTCTAAGTGTTTGTTTGGAAGAACTTCTTTACCTCTTTTAATCTAGACTGACCTAATAGCTTAGTAGATTATATTCTCTTTCTAGAATCTATGGTCTGGGTTTTAGAATACATCTATCGGTCTATGGTTTGAATACCTAAGTTTGAAAAAAATTAATCCGTCGGTAGTTAAACATTGTTGGGTCTCTTATGGATATTAAAGTATCTGAAATGGATTCAATTGGGTTCTTAACTGTGCCTTTCTTTATACAGTAAGCCTATTCTAGCAATTGTGAAATATATGTCCAGCAGTGAAATAAAAACATTTACTTATTATATCAAATTACGGTTTCTAGATTTCTATGTATGTACGTATTTATTATTCTAATAAATTAGTTCTTATTTGCAAACGGTATATAATATACAATGAATAGAAAACTTGTAAGATGTTTGACCACAGGGTTGCCAGTATCTTATTTTTTAATATTTTTTTATTCACTGATGCAATCAACTTACATCTGTCCAAATCGACCTTCATACATTAAGTAAAAATAAAAATAATGATGAAATAATTTATTTATTGAATATTTAAACTTCTATTTATGTTATTGCGTCTTGTTTACTAAATAATTTAATACGTAACGAATACAAGGTATTTGTAGGTACATAATATTGAATGAATTATAAAAAAAAATAAACAAGAGATGTTGTTTGCTAATATTATGCCCAATGCAATGATCCACTATAATTCTCTATTAGAATTGACCATTTAAGACTATAATAATAATTTAATTCAGATCTGAGTTAGTGAATAATGACATCTTT
>DWPV01000520.1:0-28023 GCA_018251915.1 Urbanus proteus proteus | reverse complement strand
ATTAAAATCAAATCTTTTTACGTTTATTTTGCAAATGTAATAAATAACAAACATTAATCAAAGCAAACGTAACGTAAAATGTAAGGGCATAATTTTACATAACATTTATTTAGCTGATGTTACGAAGTTGAGTCTATTTAGTTACTCAGTCAAAGTAACAGGGTGAAACCGAACGTTAAGAAAACACTCCTTTTTCAAACTGACGCTCATTTACGGTCAGTTTCTGACATTTTAACTACGCCTCTAACATTTACGGCGTCTAATAAAATTGTTCAAAGAAACCGATTTATAATAGTAGCCGAAATGTAATTCGCTGATTTTAAATGACAAGTTTCTTATGACACATTTGAGTGATGTCAGATTAAAATTTTTAAACCTGACGTTCTAATGAATTCCTCTGATCAGATTAAAAGGCGTGTTTCATCTTATATCCTACTTATATAAAAAGATTCGAGACCAGTTTTAAACTATATGAGTACCAGCTTTTGCATATAAACCTTCCTCTTGAATCACTATCTATTAAAAAGAACCGCATCAAAATCCGTTGCGTAGCTTTAAAGATCTAACCATACATAGGACCGACAGCGAAAAGCGACTTTATTTTTATACTATGTAGCGATACTTTAAAAGGCATGTCCTGTCCCTTTATTAGATCGCGCAAGTTCCCACGTATACCCGAGCCCTCAAATCTGCACTGATGAAATACCTCGCATTCCTCTTTATTCATCACACGCGCGCACTTTCTAGGAATTCTCAACTCAAGCTCCGGCGTATCCGCGACTGAACGCTGCTTAGTATGGGAGGTGGTGTGGTACTTACGTGCGTGGTACGTACTTGCGAATTTATTGACCTGTCAAAGGCCGATCATATGGGAACCACCGCGGTAACATCGAAATTAAATGTCATGCGTTTTTTGTTATCTCAATTTCAATTGTGTAACTATTCGTGGTGCAACTCTTTCTGCCTAATAATAGAGCTTGTGTAGATTAAAAGAGAGACATTGAAATATATGATGCAATTTCAACTTGGTCCCAAGGGATAGCATCGCATTCGCGAGCGATCTCAAGAGGAATTCCAATTGTCTCTGGAGCTTTACCAAAATCCTCATATTCCTTGTAGCGCTATTCAAGTGAATATGCTCAACTCTGTACCTATAAAAAGGTTATATACCCTAATTTACATTACTTTAACTAATATAAGCACTTGACTACAAAGAAGTTTTACCACTTTACCGAAATTCACATTATTTACATGTGACAAATAGATTACATCTATTCATTGACATTCAGAGCTAGAACTGTTCTCAGAACGTTTCTGAAGCGAAGATGAGCGCCAGATTATCGGTACATTTGAGCCATTTTAAGTACTTTTCCTACTAATCGTGTTAAGAATATGTAAGTTCGTTTTCCAGTGATTTTTAGTGTGTCATTGATCATGTTGCTATGCAAAATAGTTCTAAGTTGATATTATAAGACGAAACGTGTCCAAACTTGTTGGGAGGCTGCGTCATCTATACAAATAAATAAAAAACTGTCTGTGATATCAAAATACTATAATTTATACGCTAGTTTTTATGTGAAGAAATAAGCGTTTCTTTGTCTGTATACGGACTTGTTTTAGGCATAGATAAACCAATTTTGACAGGACATCTCCGATCTCATCTATGATTCATAAATATACAGACTATAAAGGTATAGACAATTTGCTCCAAAACTATTAAAAGTCTATGGGAAATCAAAAACCGAAAAATTAATGAAACCACGTCAGAGAGTAGGTTCTTATAAATCCGGATGAACAAACCCGACGATTTTTGATGTGGTTTCGGTTTCAACTCCACCCTTCTCATGGCTTATCTTCTGATCTTCTAAGCGGTCTTCCGAAATTTGTTGACTCCAATTTTATTTTTTAATTCTTATTCATTCAAATCATTCCGTTGTTTATGGCCGACATTTTCATTTTTGGAATTCTTCGGACTTGAACCTTTGGCTGTGAATGCCGGCGACGCGATGTGAAATTAAAGGTAGTCTTCGTTTTTCACTTGCCCGTTTAAAAGTCCCGAATTCCACCAGCGTTTGGCTTTTTTCGCGATGATTGTAATTGTCGGCAATAAATTGTTAATGTCTGACTTATTTTGTATATATCTTGCCTGAAAGAAAAAAATGTGTGCAAGAAGTGAAACTATTACAAAAAATAGAATTGGTACATATTATAAAAAATAAAAGTAAATAGATGATAACGAAGCAAGTAGTATTATTGTAACGTAACGCTCCAGCATAACCTTTTCCATTACAAAATTGAAATTTCACTTCAATAACTAAACGTTGCTAACAAACAATAAAAACAGCTCTATGTTTCTTAGCAACATTAAGTGAAATCATTTGAACCCGAATATTACATGCAAGTCGACTTTAATGTTTCCCGGTAATGATGTTGGGGTAATTAATCCTTTCGTAATGAACCTCTTGGTTTTTTGGCTCTGTTTACTGTGTCGTTTCGTTTGTGGCAACACAGACTTTTATCGTCAAAATAATAGCTATTTTTATGATTACCGTGTGAATTTTTTTAACTAGTCTTCATAATTAGAGTATCGTTAGACTCTGTGCATATTAAAACAAATAGTATATTTTATCTTTATGATATTTTTTATACAATTTTATCGTTAAATTATGCATCGTAACATAAAAAAACCGATTTATTTATTTCCGTATAATATGGTCAAATATAATAACGGTAATAAATTGCCATAGAATGATGTTGCCTTTCTGTCATTCATATCAATAAATCTACATCAAATGATGACTTATGACGAAACTTTAGAAGATGTTTTATTACTTTAATCTTAATTAAATTGATTTTAAGACCCACTTAATTTTATGGAGTCCGTGAAATCTATAACAAAATATCTAAATCAATTTAATGTTATCTTTGAACACTTTTAGCTCTTAAAAAGCTCTTAATCAAATACGCAGATAATAAATCAGTCGCTGCCTGGATACGAAAATCGTTATCATGTGATTTAAGTTTCCTTTTTCAAATCTTAAAGGTGTCCGCACACAATATTGACAGTCTGTGTAGTATGTGTGCGGACCTCGAGTATAGAGTGCAAACAACGAAGATTTCTCTCGACAATTTGAACTTGGAACGTCATAGGTTCACATAGGTCGCTGAGAACGTCTCACTTGTGGCACAAACGTGAGTATACCAACAAGTATAACCCTCCGAAATCGAGATGACCGGCCAACTACGTAACGTTGACTAACAGTGTTGCTTTGGAATTTAAAGGCATAATAGGCCGAGTCCCGCTCGCCATAGTTACTCGTGTTTACCACGAAACTGTTTAGCATTCTAACCGAATGCACGTGTACTGTCGCCAATAAACTGTCGACCTGGATATTTTTATAGGAGAATATTTGTACACGATATCTCATATCTCATATTTCTTATGACATGACGTAAATAAATCATAATAATTTATTTAAAGCTTTTAAGCGTTACAAATATACTTGTTAAGTATGCGATGGGTGACATTGCCTATTTATAACCTATTTACAAAATTTCACTTACACAACAAAAAATAATGCAAAAAAACGCTAATTAAAAATCAGCATTTGTTCATCTGTTATGAAACTTACATCATAAACAACCTACACCTTTATAATATTATAAACACAGACATAACAATATGTAAGTTTTGATGTAATATGAATCATCGGTCATCGCTCCTCAATCGTCGATGCTAAAATAGATTGAGATAAATTTAATTAAAACCATCAATAATTGGTATTAAATGCGATCGAAGCGCTTATACACGCTACGGATCGCTCAGACGGAATTTGCATATATTTAATTTGGATGGTCACTCTACGTTGTGTTTAGAATATAGAAAACATTTAGATGGCGCCTATGTATAAATGTGTCGTAGGAAAACGTGACTGAAAAAGTCATGAAATAGACTCAACTGTGTTCATTAAATGTAAATAGAAAATATTTTGATTTAATTGACTTTAATAATAAAGGAAACATACCCGTCCTATACATATAATAAAAGTATCTCTTTTCTTTTGAAAGTTCATTAAAATTATATAAATGTACTGAAACGGCGTCCATAATCGACACCACATTCTTCAAACGCGTTTTGTTTCATATTCTGAGTTTATATCACCGGACCCACATTTTAAACAAATGGAATATGAACTCTATTTCAATGCAGTAACTATGAAACTTAGTTAGTTATAACTAAGTGAAAAAACCTGTCTCTAAAGAAGTTACTGGCAGAGTGTGAAATATGAAATCACGACTTCCACTTGGTCTGTTTGTGTTCCAAATAAGTATTTTCTCGTGTCGAAACATAAAGTGAACTCTGGTGCACTTTTTGTGGTTTAAGTATTTAATACGGTATCGAGACAACGGTATATCTTGTTGCATTTTCAAAGGCCCCACTGCTGGGCAGAATTAAGCCCCATATATCTCAATTCTTTATATTATTTCTTGACTGTTTAAATAAGCAAACTTCTATTATGTTTCTGAAAACGATAGGCCTGGGAAAGCGAGTGAAATTAATAAAGTCAATAAATAATTAACGCTATGGGCAACCAAACTGAAAATTCCCATGAAATGCTAAGCACCAACAATTCACACATTTTTTCTTACCAACCGTACACCGTAAACAACCAAACATTTGCTACAAATACAATACAATTTTACAAAACAATAAACGAGTGTAAACAATGGTACACGTGTAAAATGTAAACGGTCACCTGATTACTTTGTTCTTAAGTTGTAAACGACCAGATGGCTTCAAAACGAAGGCTTATCCCTTTCTCACGCCCCTTTCTTTCATCCTTTGCCACGATCCGCCACGCTGACCAAATGCGGATTGGTAGACAGTCAAGTTTTGGATAAAACTTTTTAGAGACGTGTCATATATTATTTTCCTCGCGATGTTTTCTTTTATCAGATTTTTCTTTATTAATCGCAAATAACTTCTAAAAGATCAGAATTCAAATCTTGTAGAGAACTGGAGTTCATACTTAGCTATAACTCCTTTAGTCCAATTATTCAAACCCCTTCAGTAATTAAACGAACTTGATGAGATTTAGAAGCCTCTTTAGACACCCCTATAAAACGATTATCAAATAACTCCGTAGCATTCAAACCCGGGATACCGCCCCAAAGCTCCCATAACACAATTTTACGCTTGAAAAGGATCCTATATAACGTTAAGGATGGCACGCAACAAAAAGATATATTTTATCTTTAAATATCTAACGTTATCTTTAATTTAATACTTTACGCTGTAGCATTGTTAAAAAATTAGACTTATTTTACCTTCGTATTGTGTAAATAAATCTAGACGCTCATAATAATTACAGTAATTAAAAAAAACAACAGACGGACAGATATTTTTTTGTATAGTTTTTCTATCACATTACAACGATTACTTAATAAGGTACATTATAACGTAAGCGCGGATTAGGTCTGTACATAAATGGAATGTTGGTCGATTAAAATTATCGATGTCGGTGTAACGTAAAAATTGGAACACATACTGCACTAAGATCGGACGTCAATTAGTATTTCGTTTATGTCGACTTGCGGAGTACGTTTCCTTAATTGCCGGCTCGGCTGGTTTCATTGTAGAGTCTGATGAACTAGACTTGGCTGGATTGACCAGTGTTAAAAGTACCGCTACTTAAGTAAAGTCATTCTGTTCGTGCAAGTTTTACATGTTTGCATGTAGTGTTAAACGTTAGAAGTGTAATGGACCAGTTACATTTTTTTTTGTCAGAAAAAAGTTTTTTTTTAATTTACTTTCTAACTTTTTTTTGTAACTTTATTTATTTTAAAATTCAACCCTTTATTTTATTATTGACAGACATGATAACTAAAGCTACAAACGTGTCACTATTAACAAGATAATTTCATAGAAAATATGTTAAGACGTTAATAAGTTTAATTTATCTCAGCTTATTCTAATTGTAAATACAATATCGACAGCTCGTTGAGTTTATAAAGGCTACCTGTACACGTACGTCGTCGCTTTTTATGGGCCGGCCGAGTCACTGCCGTGGGAACCGACGTCTACTTACGATCGGCCTCAGCTGCCCGAAATGCGTTCTCCATACTCGATTAACAAATCAATACGCCGTATACTACGACTTACCATATTTGATCGCGCAAACAAATCATAATAATACTCCGACAACCTCCTTCACTCCTTTTACACTCGTGAAAGGAAGCTCCGGCGTAAGGCTCAAAATCGTTCGGTCCGGCGACCTGCTTGGTATTCAGAAACGGGCGATAACACGTCCGCTGTATTGTCGACGTATTAAAAGACTTATTATAAATTCGTCAAAACTGTACGTTCTATCGAAAGCTTTAATTACGCTTATCTGTGTATAAGGCGAAGGAAAAACGTAAGAAAAAGCGATACGGTTTTTGTTTCGTAATGCGCCGTGTGATGTGCGTTGGGAAACCATGGATTTCTACTATTGATTTCTACAATGTTTATTGTTCGCTAGAGATGTACGTATCAGTTCCTATGCAAATAACTCATTGTTAGTTCTCGCTCATGCAAATTATGTTTTCATTCATCAAGCTAATTGACAACGGGGACATCTGTCAGTCGTGAATCACTCCTTAAGAGTTCGTGTGGTGATCTTATGAAGAAATTAAATGGTGACCCTTCATATCCGTCGGGCGCAGCTGCACGAGACCCGTGACGTGTGTATTATACCTAATTACACGCCGTCACGTCTTACCCCGTTTTCAAAGTCATACTCTTACGCCCGTCATCGAATTATGAATCTCTGATCACCTTATTGATAGTGATTGACCCGTTTCTAATAAAGTTTAGTTACCCACTTCGTCGACGCTTATCGCGGCTTCATTCGAAGATTACGTTTAATCGTAAACAATCGAAAACTTTGGGGCGATTAGTTGACCAAACAAATAGGCATCGGCCATTCGAGGTGGGATTAAACCTGTTCCATTTACGAATTCTATAAAAAGGGTAAAATAGTCCATCAGATAATCGTTTACATTAGACGACGGGGCATCAAAAAAAATGAAACGAAAACTCGACGATGTAATCTTTCTAAAATTATTTTAGTGTAACTGTTCGAGCATTTAATTGGAGAGATTTTCTGATCGATAAATGAACAAACACGAACGTGAGTGAAGGTTACGGTGGTTCAGTCGAGAACACTGCCTTTGAACTCCGGTGAACAGAAATTGTTCGGCATTCATGAGTCGCCTACCTCATCTGATCGTATACGGTTGAAGGTTATTTTATGAAACGACCGCTTTATTTACAACGGTTTACTCGTGGATGGCTTAAAATAATCTCCAGTGATTATTTGGATAAATAATACGAACGCTTTTAAGTATTGCGTGAGTTAATGTTTTGCGGCAAAAAACGGTTTAGATAACCATTACATTCGTATGATTCAATAGCGTAGTTTATTATCGTATTCGTGTAGCGGCGGATGGTCCGATGCAGCTATGCTGTTTTATGGTGGACGGAACCGGTTCCGAGCGGTGGGAGAAATTTCATAAAGCATCTAGCGACCGGCAACATTTTCGCATGGGCCGAGTTCAGGAGACAGTCATAAAACCCATTGATAAAGTGGACGGGCGCCTGTGAGCTGTTGACTCGCCTTATCGTCGATAATCGATTTCGACTGCCGTTTCGCCTCCTTATGTAAACATCGACAAATGTCAATATCTCTATCTGATACGCACCCGTTTTTTCTTCGCTTAAGTCCACGGAAACATCACACGAGTCCATGTTGGGAGAGTTAAGTGCGCTACCCATAGCCTTATTGCGCATAGTATTTTTAGCCCGTATTAAAACAATTCAGCCATCTGCTCCCGGGTTCACCTGTCTATCATGTTGTTAATTTACACTCATCCGCCATTCCGAGCGACGTCGTAAACTAAAGGAAATATTTGAAATGCTCGGCGCCGCGCCCATTTTTAAAGGTCTCTGCTCAAGATGGTATATCTTGGATTATCTTATTGTAAAGAACTACTCGAATGCGTTTTAAAATTCCACAAAGCGGCTGGATTGCTATTATTGTGCATTTTAAAAATTCCTACTTATTTGTATAGGTATAACGTATGCGCTAATTGCGAGCAATGTTTAATGTGTTTCTTTTAATTTTCCAGGGTACCTTCTCGCTGATAGTGGAAGCGTGGCACGACACGAACGAGACGTCGAGATCTGACGGTGAGTTGCAGTCAATGCGATTATGATAAAGGGGTCATGAAACATCGAAAATTTGTAAAATTCACCTCACGTCCGTCACGACTCGCTCACATCCAGGTTTCACTGTAATTCTGGGTGTTTATCGTGCATTTAACGGACAGTATGTATATTTGAATGCTTATATTATCATATCGTGGAAGACAAAAATGTTCCCATGGAGTGTACGATTGGCGTTCGAAGCACGCGGCACGCGCGTGAGTCGCTTCGCAATGCACGCCGTATTCTAATAAACTCAGCCTTCTGTAGGACGAAAATTTAGTAGAAATGTTCTAATGTATTCCGATGGCCGTTGACCGATACCTAGTCTTTTTTATGATCGGAGTAGCAAACGAGCGTGCAGTCCATCTGATGGTGAGTGGCCACTGCCGCCCACGGACATCTGTAATCACATTCCTACCTGAGGTCGTCCACAGGTGCGTTGCTACCCCTCAGGACTAAGTTGGAACGCCTCGGATAAGTATGTCTCCCTAACCACACCCTTCAAACCAGAACAATTTTAGACGAAAAAACATTAAGTTCTCATCGGTTATTCGATTACACACGCACGAACCCAGTTCCGTGTCTTTTGAGGTATAATTACATATGCCATATGCACAAATAATTTTAGATTACAATCATTTGGAGCGATCGATTTGATAGAATCGATATTGAGTTCGGCTCGTTTCGTTTGACGATATCACGAGGGGCCTAAACGTCCAATAAAGAATCGACAGGTTTACGGTGTACATGCGACATGGCGTGACCGAAAAAACGATTCCGAATGAATTGTACCCCGCAGCCCGCCGTAAATACATCATCATGATAATTCTCTGCGTGCATCCAAAATCATAACTGACGTTTAACCTGAACGTAAAACAAAATAGCGAACGCCCCATTCGAGTAGTTTTAGAAATAACTTAGCCTTAGCTCGCGAAATCTGACTGGATCTGCCCACTTCTTAATTAGATTCTCATGGTGCACTCTGACCGACATAATTACTACTCCTGACCGGGTAACAAAAACACGGTGATTTACTCGAGAGATTCGGAGATAGGGAGGTGTGTTACGGGCCGGTTTACCGAAAATCATTAGCGTTCGGAGTGGATAGCTTAAGAGGACGGGTATATTTTTAATACGGCGGGAGCGATGGGCGGCGCCGACGCACTACCGAGAAATGTTACCAACAGAAATCTAATCAACCATAATAACAGGTTACACGCACGCCGTTTGTGTTCACTCAGTATCGACTCACTGGCTAATGCTTAATTAAATCACATTTGGTTTTTTATCTAATACCAAACCGCAGCTGAATGCAGCCGGTTACTATTAAGCGGATTTCGAAAACTGAATCTTGCAACGACTAAATTCCTTCCCGCAGAAGACGTTAGCGAATTCAATAGCGACACACGTCTATAGAATCCAATATATCATAGATAAACAATTGTAAAGAAAGCTTCAGAGCATAAAGAGATTCTCCTAAACAAATAGTCATGTGACAATGGGATGGATGGCTTGCAATTTTGATATGACCGCTTCTTTCTTCGACGAAATCTTTTGTGTAGCCCGAGGCGACGCACCTGGATCCCGCTAACGGATCGACGCATTGTTTACTCGACGCTAAAAAACTTAGCTCCGAGGAAGTTAATTTTTAGTTTACATCGTCCATCGTCGTCGTAGGGCTTGAACTTTATAAAAAATCACGGAAGACGGTGCGGAAGGCTCAATTTATGATGTAACAGGCGCTGGGTAGCTCAGGAAGCGTCGTCGACAGATGCTAAGCACATGCCACCGGATAATAGGTGGGCTCAGTGTCTCGTTCCGTAAGTTTTGTTTACTCTCTCGCCCGCTCCGTTTACGATTATTGCACTGTCTCGATTTACACCTCCATATAGGCGAAACGAGAATAGGAGCGTGTGAAAAGACAGCATTGATAACAGATTCGTGGAGGCAATTACGCGTCTGGACCGCGCGAGTCGCCTTGGGCAGCGCTACCGCTCGGACCACGTTATGTGCTGATGCATTATCGTTACAGTTATGTTGTGACGGGCCCTTATCTCGTTATCCGCTTGTGCATTAGCCAATTCATGCGACCACTGCCCGATCCCCCGTTTCTCTGCAGCTTAGCGTTAATTGCCTTTCGCAAATTTAAGCCGCTAACGAATTTATTGCGCAATCCTCCGTGTACATTAATTCGTTGCGCGAACCTAATACCTGTTCTGTTAAAAACAATAGCGAATTAGAAGTGCGTAGCGTACGTGCGAAATACACAATGTTAAAAGTTTTCCTGTCTCTTCGTAAAATGTCTCGAGTTACGACTCAAACGTAGCGTTGAAAAACGAATTGGGCGATTGTTTATCTAGTGTAAGGCGTGACGCCGAGCGCGCCTCTCAAATTGAAATACACGTCGAGCATTAGAAGTGGACAGTTTTATAAACAAAGGAGAACGTAGTTTGTGTGCTCAGCCCATTGATGAAATGCCGTTTCCCACAGCGCCGGCGGCTTCGGAGTTTTGTTTGACAAATCCCGGAGCAATAAACCCTATTAATGATTCAATATGAAGTTTAATGTGAAGTATTAATTTCGATTTTTACAGCTCGCAGACGCTTTACAATTAGGCCGCTGGCGATCAAGTGGCTAGACGTTGTCAATCTAGCTACATAATGAATGAGAGCAACATCCGGCGGCCTTATTGATCGATCGATCGATGATCAGCGGAAGCTGGATCGCGTGAATCCGTGTTCCGAAAATCGCGTTCAAAACATCCCAAATCGACTCCGTCCGCCTCCGATATCGCCCGGCTCGAATTATCGGTTATTTCGCTTTCTTTTGTTTTTATCGCTTGGATCTCTTCTTTATTTGTTGACCTCTGCATCCATAATTACATGGTATCTGGCGTACCGGCGCGGCACGTACGGACTCGCCTCGTCCTTCTTAAAAGTGTTATTTATTTGTGAATCGATACTACATTAATAGACTATAAGGTACACACACACCTTCATTTAATATTGTTACGATGATTTGGTATAATGAGTGTAATTTCGTGGTACACGGACGCTCCGGTAACGTTTTGATTCGGTATGTAGAAAACAAAAACCATAGCAATCTTCCAACAAATTGCTTAGACCGAAACCTAGTAATAGGGTTACTACCTTAAAATCTGATGAACTTCTGTTGGCATTTTTTTAGATGAAAATTTCTAGGGTCGGTGAAGTTTTCGGTTGTTTTATTTTAGTGTTTGTTATGAATATGAGTGATAGTTCGGCGCGCTTTGTGGTCATATTTCACGCAGCGGGCAGCCCTAGCACCTGAGTGCACGGTTGCCATAATTCTCCGCGCACATTCGAGCTAAATTGCAACCCGCTCTCGGTTCCCACACATCATTTTTCTAATTCCCTCCGAACTCTGCACTTCGCTTTAATAACATTTCTCTGAAACCGAACCTAGTGTAGTGCTGCAATTTCGTATCGTATTACTAAATGCTCTATTTTGTTTTTACGTTCAATTTCCCCTTAATGTTAATTCCAGAATGGTTAAAAAGGTCTTAGTTTTTGTACTTTGAATCCGCTTCTGCGATTCTCACAGCAACAATGTGTGTATCCTAACAAAGAAATCGTGCCAACAGAACCACTCCTAGTTATCTGAAAACTACAATTTTCATCCATCGGCACAGAATGCGGAATGTATCGACTATCGATGTTTAATATATTTTCGTTGGCCGACTAAGTTAGGTACGCACGCGTTTTATCATTTAGATTTATTGCACAGATACGATCGGTGTAAGCTTACGTTGGATTGTGTGCACTATGCGGTATTCCGGTGCTCATCGTGCTCGTCAGGATAAAACGAGAAACACAGACAATAATATATTTCGATAGATTACGCATCTATCGTCATTAAATAACCAAGCGTGTCACTTTTTTAGTTTAATTTCTGTATAAGAACACGTCACATGAAGATAATTCTAAAACAAACTTACATGAAAGCTAATTTTTCCATTATCTCAACCCTTTTTGATGAATT
The DNA here is from genome assembly GCA_018251915.1 of Urbanus proteus proteus. NCBI lineage: Eukaryota > Metazoa > Arthropoda > Insecta > Lepidoptera > Hesperiidae > Urbanus > Urbanus proteus. The sequence goes on along the minus strand of DWPV01000520.1, from coordinate 15,755 downwards.
TCTACAATTAAATATAACACAATTATTTATCGAAGAAAGATCATTTTGCCTCCTTTGCGCTCCGTTGGCACTCTAAGTAGGTACATGCATTTGCGGAATCTATCTAGATATATGTCGAGAACCTATTTCGGACCATCAATAAGTCTATTTACAATAAGCCATTTACATTCCGTTTATGTGCTCCGAAATAAACCGGTCTATCTTCAATAGCTCAGTTCTAAACAAAAGAGCCGAAATAAGATTCGAGATAACTCGCATCTCATTACTATATCCTTTATCTGACACCCGAAGAACAATCGTATCGGAATACCATACGCCACGAAATTAGTCTGGATCGATCGTTTTTATGTACCTTTTAATTTTGTTTCGCGTCTGGTTTAATTTTATCTGCTGTCGGGATAGCCGGCTTAGGAATGTAACGTCGGGGCAAAAAGAAAAAGAGGCATACACGGAGAGAAATAAATAAAGATGGTCGCGGTGAGGTTTCCCAGCGTGCCAGTCCACCATTACATCGCTTTGATGAATGGAGTCCGGGTTTTTATGCTTTCAGGTTTTCGCGTTTCAATGCTTCCTTACTTCTTGCAAAGCTATTTAAAACATAGATGTAGGGAACAAGCTTATCAACCCCAAAGACTTACTTAAGGTTGATTAGAAATGCGTTGCTAAGAGACTAAGTTGGGACTCGGATAGCCTTCCTTATCACTCTTCAAACCAGAACACATCAACGCGTCACACTGTTATACTATATGTAGGTTATGTAAGTACGGTGTTAGACTCAAACTAAAACCTAATCTAAAACCTAACATCTAGTTAAAACTCTTAATCAATCACCCAACGGGCGCCAGCGCAGTGAATCACGTTTTGAACAATGAAATCTCACGTTTGAATGCGGGCGTCAAACAAGTAACAGGTCAATTTACTCCCGCTCTTTCCCACGCTGATAAACAGATACGCTTTTACCTAATCAAATTAAATTGTGTTTTATCCTTTAGATTACAGTCTCGTTAACTGTCTATTTACTTTTGTAGGACTATCTCGTGACGTATAGGACGATATGATAATAGCATTCGTTAGTAATAACGGTTTAAGATCTTATTTTAAAAGATAATTAGCACGAAGATTGTACATACTGCATTCACACAATATGCTATGTTTCTACTTATGTATCAAGTTATTTGCGTAATGAAATGGAGGGGTATGAATTTCTCGTGATGGTTGTGGTAATCACAGATTGTTTCATTACACAACCAAGTAATTCTTAAATTTTCTTCAGTATTTAATAAAATCCTTTCTTTCCAGACACGTTAATCGCGCGTATGACGAAGCAAAGCATAGCTGATGTTGGCGGCCCCTGGGTGGAGGAAGAGCAACGCTGGGGAGGTCCAGGGGGAGCGCATCTCCGGCTCTCATACCGGGTGACCTGCGCCGCTCACTACTACGGGCCAGGGTGTGAGGTGCTGTGCAGGCCGAGAGACGACGCCTTCGGACACTACACCTGCTCCGCGACTGGAGAGATTGTCTGCAAGCACGGATGGACTGGAGATTACTGCTCGAAACGTAAGTTTCTTTTAAAATTGAATAATTTTAACTTATAATGGGTAAGATGTCAAGTAGTAGGTAGGTATATTTAGCTATACGTATGTAAAATAGATATTAAAAGATTAATAGAATCTTAATATTTTTAAACGGTTTTTAATTGTACTATAAGTCAGTTAAAATGATTATTATTTTAAATTGAATTAAATACGAAACGGACAAAAAATTTACCAATTAACTAGTAACAAATGTCTCAGCATCAAAACGTATGCAATCGCAACGAAACATTTCAGTTATAAAGTTCAACGCGTACAAAAATTCGCGTAACTTCCTGGGCTTTTAAATAGTCCATTAAATTCCCCCTTCCTCATTAAACTCAGATGTGACCAATTTTGGACTGACATCCTCTCTGGCAATTTAACCTGACCTTATGTTGTCCTGGTCACGCGTCTAGCTGACTCATCTGGGTCAAGGATCCTGGGAAAAGTATCTAGAAACTAGATTAAATCTAGGAATTGTAGGCGAAAATCCTTAGATCTTTTTGTACTGTAACATTAGCGATAAATCACGTTTATTGTCAGTCTAGCCTTTTTTTGTAAACTTGACTATTTTAAATAAATATAGGATATATATGTATAGTTGTGTACTTGTCTAGGTAAAAATATCCACGTCAATGTAAATGACATTCTCATAAAACGTATGCGTCACAGCAAGTTGGACAATTGTAATTTCAACACGATTCGCGAATAGTAACGACTAATTAAAATATCTAAGCATTCTAGCGTCATTCCCAAAAAAGTAATCATATAAAAACTTATTCAATATAAAAATAAAATTAAATATTAATTTTAATCCCAAAATTGTTCCTATTCATGTATCTATCTCATCATAAAAAATGTTATTGAATATAAAAATTTAATTGAGGATTAATATTTTACCGAATAAAATCTTTTAAAAGTTTTTGTTTCTATTGTTCACAAGAACAATTTGAACTATGGAATGTTTATTAGTTATTGTTCCACCAAAAAATGAGTTTCCACGTCATTATAATTAATTCTTATCATTACCACGGGTTCAGTAACTGGCACGTAAGCTACATTTTAATTTGTAGATCCGTATCTATCGCAGTTAAACTTTATTACGCAATAAACCAAATAGACGAATTTTTACTCATCCAAAGGGAATAGCGGTATAACATAGTTGCATTAAAGAAAATTAAATGAATTATGCATTAAAGTATTATTAATTCTTATTGCCCTTTAAAGAAATGCGGAGCAAAGAAGCGATCGTTCTTTGAATATGGTCATTGAATTTAAAATCGCTTCATACGTATAATTTCCGTTTAACATAGGGGTATGTTTATGTCTCTTTCTCTCCTGTGAGTTTTTTGTATAGGGCATCTCGTTCAAAACCTGAGCACAGAGCCTGTCGGATGAATGAGTGACAAAACAATATTCGTTCGGCGCGTCACATAGTTTACCGCGACCGTGCGACCGCCGGTGTGGTCTGTTTGCTCGCCCGCTTTGTAAACAAAAGCAGCGGAGATGGTCGTCATTAGCGACATTCATCAATGCCCGCTCACTTTTACGACAATCACAACAATTAATTTATTAACCAAACAACACTACGAAAAAGGAAAACAGAAACTAAGGAAAAGAAAGCAAAGATTAGGCTCGCATATTACATACTTTTACCATGAAACTGATTTGCAATTTTAATTCGCGATAAAAAGCATCTAAACGTTTCAAACGTCATTACGTGGTTCTGACGTATGTTAAACACATCGCGTCTCGTATTGTAAAACAAAGCGGTGCGTCTCAAGATGCATTGTGGCCGGATGTCGCGTCGCAATCTCTGCAGCCCCACCTGCCGCGGCGTTCCCACACTCCGGCGCCGCAAAAAAACGCGCCAGACAGAGACGCACGACCTCGCGCCGTGTAGCGCCCTCTCGCTCCCACGCCAGGGCTGCGCGGACCTCTCTAGTGCCTCCACGCGACGGGATAACCACGAAATCACAATTTTCTGGTAAAAGTAAACAGTTGCGGTGGCGTTAATGACGACTATTCGTGATCTAGCAGAATTTCTCCGACATTCCCTAAACGTATTCAATTTTGATGATCATTTCGTAGATTATAGAACTAATGAGCGCGTCTAAACCCTGCCAACCCTATCCTTCCAGTTGTATTGGCGATTACGAAAATGTAAAAGCGAGAGAAGCAGCCATAATGAAATGAAAACAACGCCACGTTCGCACACACATAAGCGCGCGGACCGCAACACAAGCGCAGCGAACCGGGTCAAAAACACCTTTAAACGAGAACTGAACACCAATCGAAATAAACTTTGTACTTGACCGTGTCATGAGACTTGCCTCACATCTGCCGAACGGTATCTGGCCTTCTGGGAAAGCTTAACGATCCCGAAAACTTATTTGCATGTCCCGACAACATTATCTCCAGCATCCAGCATTCTTAATGATAGGGTAAACATGAGAGAACCCCTTCACGGCCGCTCAATTTCGCCTAATTGTCGACGAGAGTGGAGTTCTCACGAATATTACCTTCTGTATTGAATCGCGAATCCCACGCGCACCTAATTTCCGCCTCGAATAGAAGCAGATGTGGGATGGAGTTGTTAAATATTTGCCGATTCCCGCACACGTGCATATCATCCGGGAAGATCTTTTTGTCACTACCTGCGAAGACAACCTAAACCCGAAGCGATCGCAATGCGGTGTTAGCCTCGATAGACAATAGTAATCGATATTGTTCATGTCCGTTGATAATAAATTAATAGCTCTACGGGGGAGCGCCGAAACATCCACCCCGCGGCTCTTCGGGCCACTCGCGGCCTAATATTAGTTCTGGAGTGTAATTTTTACGACTCCTGTTTTACCTACCAAAGGGCTAAGATAAGATACCTCGAGAGTGAGTGCACTGAAGTGGATAGTGCGAGCAACGAGGCCGACACTCGAAAGTCTCTCTTTGATCTTCCTTTGTCGAACCGACGAGTGGCGCCTTCGATTCCTTTCGATTCATTACCTATCCTATAAAGTTTTATTATTTAATCGTAATTGCCGTACGGAGGTCATGGGAATAGATCGTTTCGAGCGTTTTAAATTTCATAGGCGAAAGTGTGAACTGCTTGTGAAAGCGGTATATTTTTTAAATTTCATCTAACAATCTCCGTATGGCTAGCGAATGCATAATAAAGCCACCAATTTAGTTGAGCGGCTTATAATCGGATTTGCGTAGTCCGTTTCGGGAGGTTTGTGTTACCCAGAGTTTAAACCTGTATTACTGTCTAGGCAAAGCTCATCCTTTATTATATCAGCCGTTTAAGCTCAGTGAATCTAGAGATACAGCAGCGAAGCGCCTTCCGTGTTTAATTTAGAACGCGAGCGGCCGACTTATATTTGCATTTGGATAGGGAATTATGAGCAAAATGGCGTCTAAGTATTTTTCTAGCGAGTTAGGGGACTAGTAACGGTCGAGTGACGGTTAGACTCCCCGCGCTATCTGCCCCCTTTGTATTCGCTCCGATAACTTGCCCATGCGCACCCGACCGATACGACGCCGCGCCGCACTTCTCATTTCAAAACACTATTTTTTTTCACTCAACCGGCATACATTACTGCACTGGCTTTTGTTACTCACACCTTCCTCCACATTCACACAGCAATGCACGCGTACGAACTCGAAAGACCCGCCGTATCTCTTTACGTGGTCACGCCAGAACAGGGTAAGGTTTGCCGTGCACAGAACGTAAATCACAAAGTTAACGATGCGCACATATTACGTACGAAACACGAGTCTATGTAAAGTTTCAACTTTTTATATAAATTACGTTACCGTTTCTAATGGGCATAGCGTATCAAACGAGTGTTGGGTAAACCGCGAGCCAATATTTAAAGTATTAATCGAATCGTAGCAATAAACGTATGGAGGATGTTGTTATAGTTGCGAGCGAAGATAAATAGCCGGAGCGCGTGACCTCGCCCCCGGTCGGGACGCTAACGAACCTCTCTCTTTGTTGCGCCGTGTCCTTTGCAGCGAGCCTGCCGAGACTCCTAAGTAAACGCAAATCTGAACATAGCGGGAAAATTGATCAGGCGTTCTTCTCGAAAAATAAACACTAGCTTTCCATTGTACATCCTTTGTGTTCGTATTGCGCTAACGAACCCATTCCTTTTGTTACAGCGAGATGCCTGCCAGGCTGCGACGCGGAGCACGGCCACTGCCTCAAGCCCGACCAATGCATGTGAGTATCCACTTCGCACCATTGTGCTAAACGCTCGACGTTACCTCCCTCCGTGTTCACTAAATCATTCATCCTCCTCATTGTTCCCGACACGAAGAAAGACATGCTTTTTAGCCGCCCGTTATCACGTCGTATTCTTACTGACCGGTGTTTTTTTAATTACAGTTGTCATTCGGGCTGGGTGGGCGAGCTCTGTGACCAGTGCGAGCGGCATCCGGGTTGCGTGCACGGCACCTGCTCCAAGCCCTGGGACTGCATCTGCGAAGAGGGCTGGGGAGGCCTGTTCTGCAATCAGGACCTCAACTACTGCACCAACCATCGCCCCTGCAGGAACGGCGGGACGTGCCACAACACCGGCCAAGGCAGCTACACGTGCGTGTGCCCGCAAGAGTACACGGGCCTGAACTGCGAGAAATCACTACATTCCTGCGCCGTCCGATCTTGCCTCAACGGCGGTGCTTGCGTTCCGGACGAAGGCGGCGAACTCTCCTGCGCCTGTCCGTCGGGATACGAGGGAGCACGATGCGAAACGAGAAGACTGACTTGCGCCGACCAGCCGTGTAAGAACGGCGGAATCTGTGAACCGCGACCCTCCGGCTATGTGTGCTCCTGCCCTCTCGGTTACGCTGGACTCGACTGTGGCGTAGAAGCCGATCCTTGTGCTGCTAACCCCTGTAGAAACGGAGCGACCTGCACTAGAGCCGGAGATGGTTTCCGATGCGCTTGCAAACAAGGCTTCAGGGGCAACCGATGCGAAATCGATATCGATGACTGTGCGGGAATCGTCTGCGAACATGGAGGAACTTGTGTCGACCTGGTGAACGGCCAACGGTGCCAATGCGCGCCTGGTTTCCTCGGCCCCCGCTGTGAGACGAGAGTGGATCTATGCCTCGCGAAACCGTGCGCAAACGGAGGCGAGTGTCTCGTTCTGGACAATGACTACGAGTGCCGATGCCGCTCCGGATTCGCGGGCAAGGACTGCAGCGTGGACGTGGACGAGTGCGCGTCGTCGCCGTGTCGGAACGGCGGCACCTGTCGGGACCGCGTGGACGGCTACCACTGCAACTGTCCGAGCGGGTGGGGTGGCAAGTCCTGTACGGTATCCCTCGCGGAGTTCGCCGCGAAACCGGCGGGCGGGCATCTACGACGAGTCGGGGAGGAAGGGGTGTCGAGCGGCGCGGAAAGCGGGGACGGGGGGCTATCAGGGCGACACGTGGCGCTGATAGCGGCGTTGTCGGCCGCGGTACCCGGTGCGGCGCTGGCGGCGGCGGCGGCCGTCGCGTGCGTGCGGCGACGACGCAAGCGCGCGCAGCTGGCCGCGGACGCGGAGGCGCGCGCGCAGAACGCGGCCAACGCGGGCGGCGGCGGGCGCGTCATCCGCAACACGTGGGGCAAGTGCGAGGCGCCGGCGCCGGAGTGCCAGAACGCGCACAACGCCGCCGCGGAGGAGTGCAAGCGCAAGACGCTCAACACGGAGAGCGCGGCGCGCCTGCTGGCCGCGCTCGACCCGCGCCTCTCGCGGCTCTCCGCGGACTCCGCCTACTGTGCGAATAGGTCAGTATCTTACCCGCACCCTAACATTCACAACCATAACTTGCAATACGAAAAATATAATTTAAAATAATTCTATAGATGATCAAATTACATTATTGACAACCTCGAGATATCTCAACAACAAAACTAACTTGTTTTTTGTCTCTTGTTACAGCGATACGTCGCTAGTGAAACGAGCGCTAGAGGGCGGCGGGGTGTACGTGTTAGACGACCACTGCCTGCCGCCGACGTTCGCCACGCAAGTGTAGTGCATACGGACGCGACAATGGACTCGTAACTTATTTATTCACAACGGACGCTCGTGCGAACCAGGCTGTGCGCCGCGTGTAAATATAGCGTAAAGTGTAAAGTGACCCTTGTATAGACGGCTAGATGTAAGCGTTCGGATGTATTTATTTGAGCGATTCGTACGCCCTGTAAATAGTAATGGCGGTGCGGATCGCCCTTTCCCGCCCCCGATCGGCCAGCGTCGCCCGCCCTTTAGCCCCGGAGCGCCCTCGTGAACTCATCTCCACGCCGGCCCTGGAGCCCCCAGTGAGCGATGTCCTCCGATGCGCCGCTGTTGTGGAGGTCGGTGTTTCCCGGGGGCGTTGCGAGTACGCAAAGGAAGCGAAGACATTTCGATAAAGACTGAACGGCTGACGACCGCCCGCGTGTAGCACGGCGTTGACAATAGGGTATTACGTAGCATGTTAAAAATATCTGTTAAAAATTGTGATTTAAATTTGTATTCAAATTTTTAAAATGTACTATTTTAGTCTATTCTTCAAATGTCTAAATCTATGATCCAAACAAAATGGCGTCAAGCGTTTTCGCGCGAAAATTCAAAATTATAAATTACAAGATGTTTTAGGTCTTTCGATTTGAATTGAAATGGAAACTCTTAGTAGTTTATTAACGCTTGGGCGTTTGGGCCATTACCAAAAACGCTTTAAGAGCGTTTGGCGTTACAAACGTAATACTCTTGTTATTTTCTTTGTTTTGTAAAAAAAAAACAAACGTAATACCCTATTGTAAGGTATAGTGTCCGGGCAGGCGGGCGAGGACCGCGCAGCCGGGGGGAGTGGACTGCGGTCCATGTCTGCGATCTCTGTAGGTAGCGGTGCGCCGAGCCGTGCGGCCTCGGTCCGCCGCGCGGGTCGCCTCACAGGAGCGATACCGACCTTCCGACCTCGTCTACACATCACATTTGACGTACAAAAAGCAGTGTGGTGCCCCAACGCATCGCGCCGCTGAACTTAAGTGCGTAACACTTTTAAGTAAACGCCGGTAGGCAGCGCGTTGCTAGACGCTTTTTGTAACGGACACCGCAACGCTTTAAGTACTTCGACTTAAAACAGTTATGACACTTCGATGAGGTCCGCAGGCCGAAGTCGGTATTGCTTCTGTGATCACACCACACTGTCCCTCTCTTAGACTCGCACCAGTATAGAAGCCAAACCGTGCGTAAAATAAGATTTTAGACTAATTTATGAAAACGCAAGTGATGCGTTCATCAGTTTTTTTTCATTGATTTTGTTTTTTTGTGATTGACTAATTATTGTCATTTGTTCCTATGATTATTATGATTGATAGTGAAACTGTATCTGTTTAAAATCGTGTTCAGGTTTTCTTGAAAATCGACATTGATTTTTCCACATCTTTCGCTTCAGTTCTTGCTGGAATGTAGATCGGAAGGCACAACAAACGTTCCTGCGATTATCCGAGCGCCTCTTGTACCGCCTCTATTTCGTTGTAGCACTTAGAGGTCGTAGAAGTCGCGCTCGTTACTCACCTAATGATAACATCGCGCACGTAATTAGTCCATAGGTTAAAAAATAAATTGAGTACTTATAAGAAACAAAATGTCGAAACCTAAGTCATTGTGTATAAAAACTATTAAGTTGTAGATGTAAGTATATTCTCCATTACTTTCGTAAGAGTACTGTGACAATATTATGTGTGTCATTAGGCAACATAGGACACGATATTTCAGGTTGTTTTAACTTATTTATTTTAATAGGTACAGTGTCGAGAGCTGTTGTTTATATAGACCGCCCCGGCACGTCACATGTTCCCTGCGAACCTGTGAGGCGCCGGCTGTGGTCTTGTGAAATAATTTATGTTAAATTACCGTTTTTATAAACAGTTGTAGATATTATTTGGTAAGTGATAGGTGTTACCTCTTATGTTGCCTTTTGTACTCGAGCGTAGATTAAAGAAGGTTAAATCGACAAAATTGTAAAATTTATATCAAACTATGAATAGACTGATGATCAATAAATAATGTTCTTGTATTTAATTTTGTAAGGTGACAAAATGTAAGTTAAAATTATGTGAAAATAGTAACATTACCGGATGTACCAATTACATGACTATTGTACTTAATTGATCACAGAAAATGTTCACTTTCATTTTTCTTTTTGAGAAATTTAATTGTTATATGCTATGCCTCCAAATGTAATTTCGTCTCAGACTAATAAAATGACAGTATTTTTAATTTATTTATTAAAACTATCATTAATGTTATTGTGAATTATCTTAATGTAAAGGAATAATGAAGGAATGAAGGAATAATAATGTAAAGGAATCATTTTTAATTATTTTTTGAACTTTGTTTACAATTGACTGAAGCTAAATTGTCTTCTTGATTTGTATTTTGGACAATATTTTACTGAGAATCATGAATGCATTTATAGTTAGGTGTGAGTATACTGAAAGAAAAATTTCAAATCATTCCATTTTTCATAAGTAACTGTATCTTTAAAACTTTATTTTTAATTTTCGCTATTTTTCTAAGTTTATTTTGCATGCGATTCAAGTGATTATTGATCTTAATAATTGTGCTATATTTTTCTTCTAAGTTAGATAAAGTACAATATTATTCTCTTTCTTTCTAAGTAACTTTTAGTATATTCACATTTCTTTTCCTATTTCAAAAGAAAAATGAAAGCAAATCTGAGTAGGGAGAGATGTAACAAATAATTCCATAGATAGAATCCTATTACAATAAAAGTCATATTGTAATGCTATAGCGGTGATAAATTTGCCAGCGAGTGTTTGTGACGAATGTGTATTATTATGTGCAGTGATGCAACAAGAAATAAAATGTTAATAAACAATTGTTTACAAAAGATTAAAACCGTATTTTCTTCCTACTTTACCCCACTTATGTACACGTGCGTTGTACGCAGTTTAGAACAAATTCACTAAGTTACTTGTTTTACTCAATGCTTATTGAAGATACAAGTTCAAAATACTATAATAAGTAAACGGCTATAAATTATTACACTACACACAGCTTCACTACATAGGTTGATATTAATTTAAGTGCAAACACGCTCAATGGAGAAGATTCATTTTATTTTAGTAATAATATAAGTAAACTCTTTTCCTTTAGGAAGTTTGTTAAAAATAACTATTATTGTTAAAACCATATATGTGAAACTTATAAATACAAGCTGTTAACATACACTTCTTGAGTGCAGTGACTAAGTCATATTTTTCAATATATCATTAACTATTTACTGCTCTAACGCATTACGTAGTTGCCTGTAATCTAAGTTTGTGATTGAATAAATAATGTTTCTACGTGAGTTTAAAAAAGCTATAAATGTAGGTCACTAGTAGTAAGTCACTGTTGCCTCCGTAATAAGTAGATTACTGCTAGCAAGTGTTTCATCCTATGAGAATTAAGAACCATGCATGCATGCTATAAAAGTAGCCCATGTTAACGATCCCTAAATTACCCCTATACATAGTGTCAAAGTATTAACACTAAAAGAAAAACATTATACCACTAGAAGCGTACTTTTTCCGGGATAAAAGGTAGCCCATGTCCTTATCCGACCCGGATGGCGCAATGGTTAACACGCCGGACCGCTAATCCGAGGGTCCTGCGTTCAATTCCCAGCGAGGCGGAAATTTGAATGATGAGTTGAAATTTCCGTTCTTGGTGTGGGTGTGTCCTTGTGTTGTCCATGGCACCCACGACACAGGGGAAAATCCTACTGTAGGGCTATGAGTGTGAAGCGTTATTTATTATCAGACTTTTAAACTATGCAAAAAATGCCAAGGAATCCACGCTATGAAGAAATACAATTATCCCATGGGAACCGTACATTGTTTCCAAAAAATAATAATTCTAATAAAGGTTTTTGTTATTTGGATTTTAGCTTTTTTGATGGTTGCCTTTTCTGCAAAACTTAGGACATACAAAATAGTGCCGATTTTAGACGTCAGTTTTAAAATCTCATAATTTTGTCCAAGCTCCCTGAAAGTATATGGAATAAACCTTGTCCTTCCCAATCGTAGGACTCAAGATGAGATATGCCAACAGTTTTGTAATCAGTCACAGGAATCATTGCTGTATACCGACTATTGAAAATTAAAAATGTGTTATGTAGGTATCATATAAACATAAATTTAGCAATTATATAAAAGAGTATTAAATTTGAGTATTTGCTAATTTCCAAAAACAAGTAAGAGATAAAGTAAATACGCACATAATAAAGGGATCATTATAAAAGAAACAAAAGATTATATCATTATCTTTATTTGGTGACTATAACAAATTCAATATTTACAAATCGACGAAATTTAATATTTACCTTAAACCTAATAGAAAAGGGCCACAGTAATATTTAATTATGTTAGATCACCGATCGATGATATCAATATAAATGTACTTAAAGTATTCATTTGTCAATTTTTGTTGAATTCTGAAAATTGTAATTTCCCAACTCATTCTCAATGCACAGTTAATGCACTTTCATTTTTAAATGCAGCACTAAATTAGCAATTATTCTATTGCAGATCACATTTTTTTATTATTTCCCAGGTAATCAATAAAATTGCTACTGCTAATTGGCAGGCGCCTTTCTTGTAGAACAAAATTAAACATTTCAGTCTGTCATACCAATACGTCATTTAAAATTCGTAGAATAAAAACATCTTATTAATAAAATATGAAAATATGATAAAATTACCCTATTAGTAAAGTCAATATGGGTAAATGCTACACTACGCACCTGCCAGGCTGGGAGCATATTAAAGGTAAATATGCAATGTTGATAACTTAAAATCGCGTTATTGAAACATTATTATGGTTCTCGCGATGTTTGTGATAAATGTAAAGATATTTGTCATTACTTTCATTAATCAGGACTATACCCTCTATCCACTAGCCATAATATTTATAACCGAAACACAGCAAAACGAAAACTCAATAAGTTTTACATTTCATTTTTATATGTGACTTTGAATTATGACATATTAATATTAAACCTCATGTTTTATCTCATTTTTTATTTATATTTTTGTAGGCATTAATCAAGATATTAAAAAATATCAATGTTCTATGTAAACGAGCTTATAACCAATTCTTGACAAAATCGACTTCACCGTCATCATAGTCTGTATAACAATCGAAACAGTCGAAAACAGATACCAAGGTAACACAAAACTTAGAGACACGTGAACTTATGCTAAGTGCAAAGACATTGTACACGTCTAGATAAAATGTAAATTCCGGTATAACATTTATAGAGCATACTCCAAAATTGGAATACATTTCATATCCCGTCACTAGCGTTGGCAGTACCACCGAATAATTGGAGAACAGTACAATTATTCGCTTGTGGCCTCTATCCTTGTCGACGGAGCCGTGTTTCGCGGCCCGTTCGTTCCGCAACCCAGTACCTAAACATATACAACATCTTGTGCGACGCGTGATCGCGTTAGTCGCCACTGCGCGGCGAGCGGTCCGTGCTGGCGCGGTCCGCGTTGTCGCCGTTCTGTCGCGGCGACGCTGATCGCGAGCGGTCGCGCGACACGGAGCGATCGCGCGACACGGACCGGGAGCGGGAGCGCGATCGCGACTTGCTCGCGCGTCGCTCCTCGTCGCGCTTCGGCGATGCCGCGTCCTTGCTGCGCGACCTGGATCGCTCCCTGCGAATTTGGATGTTTTGATTAATGTGGGCAATGTCGAAGTAAAACCTGTTACATGCTGAAATATTGCTCTTTCGACAATTTACAAGAGTTGAGAATATTCCTTTTAAAATATTGAACAATATAATTTTAGAATATGTTATGAAAACAAGTAAACAATTAAGTGTTTAAAATCTGAATTTCGACTTTTGATTAAACCTGTGAGTAATATAAATTGGAATACTGATATAACTTCAGTGTCAAAATTTTGGAAGTTGAATATTTCATTATAATTTAATTAAAACAGAAGTTACTTGCGCTTGTTAGCCATTCAACATGGCAAGCCATAACAAGGAAGCTTTGGATCAATATAATATACAAACATAGACTTGCATATTCATATTTCTATGTATACAACACACAATTTAAATATCAAGTAACTTTCTACAAAGTGTATAACATATACTTATACTTTGAGAAACAGATTTCCCATAACATTCAGAAAGATAGAGACTAATAGATATCATAAAGTATTATTACGCTCTATTCAAGAGTAGTGTAGTGCAACAAAGCGGGCTAACTATTAATATCTAACTACATATGCTCACCTCGGTATGGCCGTATTTCTTCTAGTGATGCAGGAAAACATGGATACGAGTTAATACATATAATTGTGCCATCAATATTAGTTATGTTTCAATGGTTAAATTTTGTCAACAAAAGTATTGCCAATATGTTTTATTTTTACCTGACAACAATGCTTTATTTACAATTGTGAAATTACTGTTGAGTGTGTGTGGTGTCGGTATGTGGACAGAGTGCATCTAAGGAATCAGTTTTGGAATTTAACGAGTAATTAATAGATTATGGAACAAATATACTGCTGTCTAAAGATTATTTATTACTAAACTTAGTGGATTTGTATGGGGATCAACTCTAAACATAAATGTATCCTGGCTGACATTATTTTAACTGACTGGTTGTAGCAGTATTTTGACAGTGCAATAAATACATTATGTATAAAATAGTGGATATAACCACTAAGTGGCACAAGCCTTTAGGCGCTACTAGGACTTTATTTACCTAGTCTTTGTTATGACGACATTATGAGAGCAAATCAAGCAGGCAACTCAATGGAGACGACATGAACAATCGAAAAACTCCAAAACGTGAAAGCTTTACAAACTATACACTCAAGAGTAACCTCACACAGCACTGCCGTCAGACGCGATTGAGAGCACATCACGACCACTCACTTGGACTCCGCCTTGGACTGGGACCGCGATCGCGAGCGGCGACCGTTCCTGTCGGGCGACTTGCGCGACGCGGAGCGCTCGCGCGACTGCCGCGACTCCGACCGCCGCTCCGACTTACGCGACGGCGAGCGCGACCGGCTGCGATCCCTATGCGACGTGTTACGGTCGACAAATCGTTCGTCATTATAGATGGGGAGACATCGATACCCGCTACTGTCTACTCGCACACCGATTCAATGCTATCTGTCAAACTTTTTAGTAGTAACGACTGAAAGGTATTTACTTTTTTTTACTTTTACTTTAAACAATGGCTTAAGGAGTTTAAAAGATTGTACTTGGTTGGTTTCGACAAAGTATGAATTAAAATTTCTAATAATGTAAGAATTTAAGTATTCTAATCTCAAGTAGTCATTTGACAGATAGCATCATCAATGGTTGCGAACATTAATGTTAAATATAGCCCATTTAACACAAACTAAATATATGTTAAATAAGTTGCAATAATTTATATTACATACATACGCATTCGCAACTAATACTGACATGTATACAAGTAGATACGAGAAAAGATACAAATACTAGAAGTAAGATACATATACTCATCGACAAAGTACTATTGTAGAGTACTTACGATTTTAAGTTTTGCTCAGCGCATGATTTTACGCACCTAGCCAAATGAACACTAGGTTAATTTGGTACAAAATCCATGCATATTTAATTATTATCAAGTAAAATGTTAATGACTGTATATTCAGTGAGATAAGGCTTGATCACATGCAAGTTTGGGGGCAATTCTAGTTCAGTGAGAGGCGACTAAAGATGCCATTAGTAATCG
This sequence comes from Urbanus proteus proteus, assembly GCA_018251915.1. NCBI lineage: Eukaryota > Metazoa > Arthropoda > Insecta > Lepidoptera > Hesperiidae > Urbanus > Urbanus proteus. Next base: position 407 of record DWPV01000520.1, on the reverse strand, counting down.
TGAGTGTAAGGCAATTACTTAGATATTAAGGCTCCCAAATATTTATACACATGACGGCTAATAAATTAAGTAATGTGACCAATATAATAATTTTTGTATGTCTATAAGGCGTTACCTAAGTCTATTTTTGTTTGTTAATGTATTTTAGGAATTAAAACTGATACTCACTTTGATCGAGAGCGGGATCGGGACTTCGCAGCAGGACTCTTGCTCTTCGGGCGGGACTTGGAACGGGAGCGGCTGAAATATCCTCAAAATTGTTATACATGTTTCTGGTAGCTTGAAAATTGAATTTAATAACTTGATATTGTCAGATAGAGAATTATCCGACCTTGACGACCCGGATGGCGCAATGGTTAACACGCCGGACCGCTAATCCGAGGGTCCTGGGTTCGATTCCCAGCGAG
>DWPV01000519.1:0-28029 GCA_018251915.1 Urbanus proteus proteus | reverse complement strand
AAAGTGGAACAGACAGACAGACAGACAGACAGACAGACAGACAGAGTTACTTTCGCATTTATAATATTAGTAGGGATGATAATCTTGGTCAATAGGAAAATCAAAATTTATTTAAAAAAAATGGTTTTGTCTGTGTGTGTGTTTTTTTTTGTTTTATTTCGTCTCTGATTTAAGTAGCAAATTAAACTATGTATAAGTTTTTAAGTCTTCACTCAACTTTTTAATGCAATAATAGTATCTACTATTAAATATATTACTTTTTATGAATATTGGAATAAATAGACAAACAACAGCTTTATATGTATAGATTCAACCTAAACATGCTACTTAAGCACTTATACACATAATAATAAGAACCATAGTAGCGTGACGCGTACAATTTGCTCATAGCAGTATGTAAAATTATTAGACAAGTCGTTTAAAAGATTACAGTAATTGTAAGGTCTGGTTAGTTAGACATTATACCTATAATGATAGATAATTGGTCTATTTTAATAGGATATCGATATAAAGTCTATACATTTTTCCTGAGGTACAGACGGACATGTCTAGTTCGATTTTATATAGTCAAAGTTAATGGTCAATGGCTGTAACTTAGAGAGGCATATCTGTAGTCGTTAATAGGGCAGTCATAACTTAGGTAGGTACATCAGTCCCAGAATTTCCTAGGTAATTTCAACTTAGTTTGTAGAGGTAGGTACCAAACCCATGGCCGCGACAGATAAGTCTCAAATTCTATTTGTCATTGAGATATGGATGCAGATATCCTTGAGCAATGTCAAAGGTAGAGCCCTTTGTGGATCGAGTCGGGAGGCACCACCGCCACACCTATTTCTACCTATAACAACAGTGTAGCGCTTGTGTGTTCTGGTTTAAAGGGTGCGGTAAGGGAGACATACTTATCCGAGGCGTTCCAACTTAGTCCTCAACAACGCATCTGTAGCCAACCTAAGGACTGTGAACTTATTTGGGGTGATTACACATGTCCATGGGCAGCAGTGGCCACTTACCAGATGGACAGCATACTTGTTTGCAACTTCAATAATAAAAAAATAGCTAGCCGCAATCGCATATTTCTGTTACAAAACATAACATTACACAACATTACCACAAACATATTTTGACATAACTTTCTACACGGTCAACCCTGCGCGTGCGCACGTGACCTCAAACTCAAATAAATCGACCAACTCACTAAACCGCCTGCATTTTTAATTAATAAAAAAACATTCGGACGCAGTGGTGCGTACCAATCTGCTTCCGATCTGGCCATACTCCGTCTCTCTCTAACCCGTGACAGCGGTATATCTCTGTCCCTGTCACTAAGTTTAGTAATTAGTTTCTCATGTATAATATAAGCTTTTGTTTAGTGACATGTGGCGTCCGATGGGAATGGTTAATTATCGTTTTTTACCGATGGTATCAATTTACCGTTGATATTAATTGTATTGGTTGGTCCTGATAACGAATGGCTTGACTGACGGTAACTTTATATGGTAATGCGGTCTGTGAAGTGTTGAAAGTAGAACTTCATTCTATTTTTAAATATAGTAAAAGTGTAAAAATAACTGTCACAGCTTATGTTGTGTGCAAATTTATCTGATTGATTTGATTTTAAGATAATAAATAGTTAGTTATAGCAAACGTGATAAAAGTAGTTGATTTTTAGTAGGTATGTCAATCAGATTACGGCAGTACTAATCAAATTTGTACCAACAAATTTCAAAAAACGTAAAAAAATTCTTAGTAGTTATATTGTGAGTTTATTGTTCTGTATTTACTAAATTTCAAAATGAAACACCCAAATTTGATAATATTTACATTCCATAAAGCATTTTACTGGAGATAGTTGTAGTGGAAGTATTAGTATAGACTACTACACTACTAGAACTACTTTTTATTATTAAAATATGAAGAGATTTTTTTAACAATTTTAGCATTAAGTATTATTTTTATGATAATAATAATTATATCAGCATTATTATTGTTATGAACAGAAAGAGAGTTTTCCGGAAACACCAAAGAAATAATTAAAAAAACGCATGTAAATACATGAGAAGAAGCTAGTATTATAAAAATGTCCAGTAACTATAATTGTAAATGATCCATTATCTATCATCGTGGAATTAACTCGTCCGTTTGTACGTAAATGTAACTGATAGTTCTGGATTCGCAGTTAACTTTCTTTCTGCCTTTTATGTCGTTTCATAGCAAATGATAACCACTTTATATTAAGTGGCTCTTCTTTAACACCTTTTGCTGTCCTTAGACAAGTAGAAAGAGATTAATATGTACGGTGAGAGTGAAAGTGACGTAATGCGAAAAAAAAGTGTCAAACTATCCAATATACGTGAATCGTGCAAAGAGGTTTATTTCCCAATTAAGTGTAAATTAAAAAAGAAGTAAAAAACTACACTCATAGCTCCAAAGTAGGATTTTCACTTGTGTCGTGGGTGCCATGGACACACAAAGACAAATGCACAAACACGCAAACCCAGAATAGAAATCTAAATTCATCATTCAGATATCCGTCTAGCCGGGAATCGAACCTGGGACACACTGCGCGGCAGACCAGTATAATGACCGCTCTGGGGGTCGTGAAAGAATAATTTAATTTATTTAATAAAATAATGCACTAATGTTCTGGGTCTGCACGTATATTTGTCTGTGTGTGGGAATATCACAACATAGGAAATAATTTAAAGTACATATTTGAAAAAGATTGTCCCGACCATAAACTACCCAAGGGAAGATTAGCACACATTAATCATAGAATCACGCTAAGTGCATCCGCAACCATAAATCCACTAAAAGTAAACTGTAAATCACAATCATGCAAATAAGCTCTCAAACACCATCGAATTTCAAATGAGCGCCATAAAATATACCATAAAATCGGTCCACACAATACTCTGAATAATCAAATCACAAAGAATCGACCTATGGTCCTTACGCCTGGCTTACTAACCCGTAATGAGCTATTGAAAAATGATAGGAAAAATAATTCCACGGAACTGAATTTGCATACGCAATTTAGGGTTATCTTCTGATATGCTGTACGAAAATCAACCTTGTTACAAACGTAACACGATTTGGTTTTGCTAATCAATAATGTTATCTATTCCTAAGGAAGACGAAAATTACGCATCAATTTATTTCGAAAGTGCCTGTCAATAAAAACTAAACTTTAGTTCGTAAACATAAAATCTATATATCGCTACAATCGTACAGTAATCGAGTGATTTAACCCTAAATGGCGTATGCAAATTCTTTTGACACAGCATCCGCGGGATAGGGTTGATCTATGCGATGACAGATGCAAGTTAAAAACAACGTATCGGGTTACTTGGTGCAATGCGTGAGTATTATTATAAGATTTCATATTTTTAAAATAATTTGAAAATTTCATACAATTAAGTAGTGAAAACCTAGTTATAGTGGTTTGAAATGCGACTTCTCTCATTTAAAGTTCAACATTTGAATCCGCGAAATTTTTTTTTGCGCCCAGACAAAGGTTGAGAAGGGCTACTCTCATGCGGGAGGGTGGTGGTGGTTTCATACTTATTCTATAGTGTTTAAAAAATAAATGACCACTTGCTTTATTCGTTGAATTGAATCCTGTTAAAACATTATAAATCTTATACTTAATCTAAAAAAAATGACAAACTGTCACTAATCCGCCCTTGGCCATTAAAGTGGACTAATAACCTTCTCAGTTTAAGAAGAGATTTCTCGTTCAAAGAGGAGAGAATGAGGTGCAATGAAGGCATGCAAGGTGAAATGATATATGAGACACTAAAGTGATACAGAGTATATTTTCCAAAACCCTTTAAAATTAAAAATGTGAACTATTAAGGCATTCGTGAAACTGTTATTCATAGCATGTTATTATTCATATTACTGATGAATTTCATTTAATTAAACTTAGTTACATCGACCACCCACCTTTTGCGGGGGCGACACTAAACCGATAACCTAGCTCCAATTAATACGATCGAAGCCTGCAATTATGCTTGCATATGCAATAGACGTCATATTTTCTGTTTGCAACAAGGTAAGACTAAGCTTAACTAGATACTAGACAGACAGTTAACATTTTACAAATTAAAACTCATAATAACTGGCCTACTATGTTTATACTTACAAAAGAAAAGAAAAGAAATGAATAAGTAGGTACTAGGTACCTATTTCAAAGTTGGATTTGATAGTTAATACACTTAATACATGCTACATGAAGTGTTAAGAAAGAAATTAATAAAACTAAAAGAAAACAACTAAGTATATTTTTTAATAGTAAATTTTATAAATTTGTTTACCTATAAAAAAACCTACAGTTAAAGAATTTGTTAATCAAATTTTCAATTCAATGGATAGCATACATACTTCCATTACATAGATCACGAATTTCAAAACAAAGTAAATTTAAACTGGTCATTAAACAAACACTGTGCAAAAAAGCATACTATAAAACAAGTGATTATTTGACCGATAAAATGTATGGTTTGATAGAGTAAGATAACATTGTAATTGAAACTTTTTTTAAAAAAGATGTGTGTTATGGAGTTTCTTGCTAATAACTATTTTGTTTTCAATATTTATACCAAACAAAAATGATCTTTATTTAATTTTTAATTTATTTTATTTAATGCAATTGCCTAAACTGATCCGTTCTATATAAAAAACGCTATTTTGAATTTTATTAGTCTGTGAAAATACAAAGCCAATTTTGTTACAAGTCGCAATCGAAAAAAAAATTCTAGTTGCAGCTCGTTTAGTTTTTTACTACAATTACCAAATCGTAGAGCTTTCCCATTACAGTAAATCACTCGTAATTGTAACAAACAGGTTTTGAACAATTGTCTAAACGCTACCTCGACCTTACAAGATGACAAAAGACACTTGACTCAAAAATCTTTATGTACCGCACGCGGGGCTTTTTAAATCTAACAAAATTAAAAAAACCACACTTTAATATGTAATTGTTAGTAAACGGAGGTCTACATTCAATGGTTCATAGAAAGTACAGTTCAATAAAAGTGATATATAAGACAGAAATTGTTATCACGTAGGCCGAGACGTCGTTACGAACAATAAAAGTAATTTTTACGACCAACCACCCCTTAGTTAATAAATTAAAAAGTTAGACAGGGTTTAAACAATGGTACTTCACCCTTTCACGTGGATCTTAGTTTTGTCACCCCTAGGAGTCTTAGCTACCGGATAGGTAAGATAAACGATTTTAGAAATGGTTAGCGATTGAGACAATTTATTAGCTAAGAGAACTACGTTTTCTTTAAAACTAAATATTTATTATTTTACCCTTTTTAAAATACTATTTAGTACTATACAACACAGTAACTGCCAAGAAACTGAAAAAATGTAAGTTCTATCAAAAAATGAGAACTCTTATTAACTCGATTATTTTTCTTTCATTTCTAATTTGTACTTCTACGTTTGAATATTATTTAATTTGTTTAACAATTTTTAACGTTACTAATTAGGTAATTAAAATAAAAAATCAAATAAATAAAATAAAAAACCTTAGACGGCTTTTCAAAAATAATCACAAAATTGCAAAATAAAAAGAAAACTCTAAAAACCGCTTCCATAAATAACTAACAAAGTATCTCGTTAGACCAACCCTACTAGGGTGGATTGGGTGCGTACAAACAATTTTCGAGTACCCGAATTAATTTTTGAGAACAAAATCCATTAGCGAATGAAGCTTTTTTTACTCATTGTTTAGGGTTGTCCCATAATTTACGCGAAACTCGATTCAAGTCGTTTTTAAGCGATGGGGCGGTCGCATCGCATGCAGTCATTGAATACCCTAACCGTTTATATTTTAACTCTATCCGTAAGTGCTAAGGTTGAAGATTCTCCTACGTCTGTTGCAGGGGTACTAAACTGTTGGTTCAAAGCATTTCTTGTCAACTATGATTTATACGGTGCAATTGTTTATAGTAATGCGTGTAAGAGAATATTTCTATGTGTATCCGTTTTATGGTTTTTGTGCGTCCACATTTAATTTGGCATTGTATTGGTGGCATTTATGGCTTGCTTTTTGTGGGAGCCTATTTGTACTGGCTTGTTTGTATTTAGAATTTTGTTGTGAAATAAATAGAAATAATTGAATAGTTGTGTCTGCGGTCGGTTTAATGATGGTTTGGTTTACAGCTATTCCATTTTCATAGCTGGTGCTTTCAATATGCACATAATAGATAAGATATAAATTAAATATATAAAATTATATCATATTGTTATATATTTCATTTATAGCTTATCTATTACACGGATATTCAAAAAGGTAGTCAATGTAGCATGCTTACGTAGTATTATCTGTTATCAGTAAATATTGAAACAATATAGCCTAATGGCTCCAGATCTCTCCAGGTGCAAGGATTGATCCAGGCCTAAAAGGTGCCTACTTGGATAAAAGTCGTAGTCTTAAATTTTACATACCTAACTAAGCAGTAAGAGCCTTGAAATATACTGAAGTTTTACTTAAACATCAAATCATGTCAGTTATGAGGTATAAAATTTTAATAATAATAATAATGTTTAAATTCTACTAAAGTAACTAAACTAGTTTTCAATTTATTATAAGAGTAAAATTTGTAATACCAGTTTATAAGTCTGTCTGTTACATATTTTGCTACTTATGCATGATATTTTAATAAATAAAAACATTATTACTTTACAAAACGCTACACGATGGAACTAAATTAAAATCAAATACTAATTCATTCAATGGCTGTTTACAATATTTACAAATTATTAAAAAATACAGGCTCGTACCGGCGAATCGCAAACACTATTGTTTCCGAACATCAGCTGTGTACATTCAGGCAGAATAACGTAATACCATTCTGTATTCATGTAGGATAATCCACACAATAACCCGTGTGTGCGCCGATCAAAATAACTATAAAAATACAATAAGCGGCTTATACGTGTACCCTAATGTGCGCGACTGTCCCGATAGAGAGTCGGTGCTTATGTGAGACAGGGATAGAGAATGTAAAGTTTGAGTGAATAATTTGTTTTGGCTTTTCATGTCATAGGTGGACCTGTATTATTTGATTGAAATTGTAGTTTAGCTTACTAACGCTTGCTTTGCGGTTGAAGCGCGCATGGCCCTGCGGATTGCGTAGATCTTAACCACAAAGTTAAGCAAAGCGGTCAGTAGATGGATGGGTGACCGCTAGTGGCAAAAATTTCATGCGCGTTTCCGTGCTTCCGAGGGCACGTTAAGCTGTCGGTCCCGGTTGTTATCCTTGGATAGCAGTTGTTAAACCTGTCGGAGGCCTTATGGGCGGTTTGAAAACATTCGACACGGGTTAGCCACTAACCCGTATCCCCTCCACCAACACGCATTGGAGCAGCGTGGTGGAGTATGCTGTAACTATGCTCGTGCCCAGCAGTGGGACATAAAAAGGGTTGCGGCAACTAACACTTGCGGCTGTGTTTGTATTTTTTGCCTCATATGCTGGATACGGACACAAATCTACCTAATTATGTAATTATATAGTCAACTAGGTAGGTACTATAGCGGATAATTTGGGACACGTCGTAAAATTAAAGCTTCGATCACTAGTTCCTATTAGTGATCGAAGAATTAAAGACAAAATTACACTACACACATCCACTTTGATTTTTACACCCAATTTTAATATAAGAGACATAAGCGACTCCAAGATTTCACCGCAGTAGAACCTTAAAGAAAACCATGAGATTTTAACTATAGTTAACTTAATTTAAAAATAAACTTTGGAGCCAACAAAACACCTTTTCGGTCCAACTGTACCAAAAGGCACTATATAATAAAATAAATAATAGTCCGTTCGATGTTTGAATTTCGTATTTCGAATTGGGAATTTCAAAATGGCTGGCCATTGTTACCAATTAGGTGAAGTGTAGCGTTGTAGCTTTAATCCCATTGGCGTAGTTAATATTGTGTTTTTGTACTACATTGAGCGTCTAAATGCTTAGAAATCATCTTTTATTGCAACACTATGGAAGATTTAGGTCATTTTTTTGTTATATTGAAGATGATGTTTGCTTTTATATCAGCTTTCATCGCGTAGCGGGAATGTTGTGATCAAAGATGCTGTTTGTTATTTTTAAATAAATGCATTCGTACTTTGTGTATGAATTTGCACGTTGCCAGCCCGGTGGACTAAGGGCTAAACCTCGCTCAATCTAAGGAGAGACTCCTGCCCAGCAGTGATAATAGTTTCAGAACCATCTGTTAATAACGTGAGAACCTTAATAGGTTCAACAACAACTAACTTAGTTACTTGGTTGCTAAATTGTTTTAAATTAAATATAATTATAAAATTAAACATACAAAATTGATATTGAATTTTAGATCTTTATTTATTAAAGAACATACATCCAAATATTCGATCAAGTTAGATAAATATGCAGTTCTAAAATAAAATAATTCAAAAATCAACAAACAATAATACTTACTTACTAATTTAATAAAAATATTCTCAGATATGAATAAAAGGGATGCAGCATGGCACATGTTAGCGATAAACCTACTCATAACTTACGTACTTATGAAATTAAAAGTATCATACGCAATACAAGATATTATCACTGGCAACACTGAGGCCAACAATACTATCGCCACAAAAAACATAAAATGACATCCGGATCCGTCTTCCGATGACGTCAGGGCTTAGGGCAGTCGCACAGCTGCCCCTTATCTCGATCTAAAGCCCGGCGTACACTTAGCGAAAATACTTATTTATCTTAAATACGATCGAGATTCCCTAATCTGTTCTTTGTGTTTCTGTATGTTTGTTTCGTATCATATCGGGGGACGTTTTTTGTGCAATTAGTTCGGAGATTTGGGTGTGAATTCAGTTCGGGAGATACCTAATGTCTGATTAAGGGCTTTATTCGATTGGATTTTTGTGGTATCGCAAAGAGCTATTGTGTTTGGATTGGTGACTCGTTGGACTAGATTTGTTTAGGTTTATGTTTAACATTTACTGGTGGAATTGTTAAACTTCACACAGAGAAAAAATAAAAAAAACCTAGGCCTAAACCTATACACAGTATACGGAACATACCTATTCTTAATTTGATGATATATCTAACAAAATACCTCTTTACAAATTTAAACCATAAATCATTATATAACAATTTAAATCATGCAAATCTATTTTAATGTTGGACACAAGAAAACAATGATAAAGCTATTATCAAGCTCACTTAAAATGAGAAAACAAATCAATAATCAATATTGGTATTCCTCACGATCTTTGGTCTCGGACTTTTATCATTCCCTCCCTGCGGCTGACAGCTCCCCTAATTGATTGTTTTTTATCCATTTTCCGAAGAGAGGGAAATTTTAAAACGGATCCGTCGAGTCGGCCAAGTTATGATTGGATAACTATTCCAACTTATTTAGATTCGCTTACGAAAATTGCGCTTGAAATTCGGATTTTGCAAGGAAATATTAGATGGCCGATGAGTCGTGTATTTCGTTTTGCATACCTTATATAAATTTAATTGGCACTTTTTGTATTAAAATAAATTATCTGTAAATTATCGTACGATAACACGGTCTAAAAGATCTCTTCAATAATTAGAATTTCTCCGAAAAGAACGTGATAAACAATCATAATTTTCTCCTTTTGACAATAGAATGGTAATGTGTTAATGATGGTCATAATTATGTAAATTAATTACTTTACACTTCAATAAGGAAGAGATACAATTGAATTAGATAATACAACAGTGAATTGTATTGTCAGAAATTCTGGAAGAGCTTTTGGTACAATTGAAATTAGTTCCGCCGGAGAATTCCTAAACCACTGGCTTTTTCCAGACGGTATCTTCGTGTTAGTTAGTGTGGTTCCGAAACAGCAAGACACTTTGCCACGAAATATATGAATATAACCAGTAAAGTTATAGCCAAAAGTTACAAAGTACTTCAGCAAGTTTTTCAAAAAAACACCAAGTTTGTGGCATGTTTCCCTGTACCGTAAACAATTAATAGAATACAGTTAATGCTTTCAAAGTGTTCACTAGCGCATTGTCTCAGCATAATGTTGAAAATAATATCTTTATGGTCGTCGTAAGGCTAGGCGTGACCGTAAGAGATGGGCGCACAATGGCGAAATCACCGACGGTTCTTAAAACAACTGTTATGGTGCCACGAACGTCATAGCCATAATGCACGGAATAGAAACTATGGAATGTGTCTTTTCTTTTATAATGCGCGTCCATTGTTGTTAAGACGTCATAAAAATTAACTTTAGTACCCTCAGCGAAAGCTTTGATAGTAAAAGATACAGCTTTTAAATGAGCTGTCGCAGAAGGTTGTAAGATCGTCTCTTCATTTCCAAAGCCGAACTCCTTTCCGTTCGAGATAAGATTCAATCTCAATTGTTTCTGTGTAAGCAGTTCCATCAAATCCGTTACAAGCAATGCCTTTGTCTAAACAATTACAGTGTGTATTGTAACAGAGACTCATTTGTGTTTCTTGTTCTATTGATACAAGTTTTTGTTGCTTGGGTGTCCGAGCCACATCATAAATCAGACGTTACAGGCTCACAGACAATACTTTACATTTCTTCATCACGCTTTACGGTATTTTGAACGTTACAGATAGTGATTTTAGGGCGGATGTGGTAGCAAATATGAATATTGTAACGTTGGTAGCGCACTCCGCTTGCGCGCGCGCTGCCAAATGATACTCTTTACTATTGACGTGTCTATTCAAGATACGTGAAGCTGATGTTTTTATAAACGATAAATTTTCAATTGTCAGTGGCCATTGTGAATTGGCGCGTTCGTATATTACCACTAAATATAAGCACTTTAAACTGTGCGTGTCAGTTTGGCAAACAGAACTTTATTCGCGCTAGACTTTGGTTTAGTTGGAATTTAAAAACGGCAAATGTATCTTGGTTTCCGACGGTCACGCAATGCTGTTTGGTAATTTCGTCCATTATTACTTTAAAGGTGTTCAATATGAAGATGTAGCTATTGGCTTTTTAAGGTCCCGGTCAGCGAAATAAATTGTCCATTCACGTGTGAAACGAGCGCCTGACGTTAATATTCGAACAGTGGTTAATCAGCTATTGGCGTATAATTTCGCCTATTCTTCAAATTTCCTCTTGAATCTCGTAATATTACAATTACGTAAACAGACATTAGAAGTATTGGATAGGGACCTGACGAAAGGTCAAATACTATATTTTTCATACGAGCTCAGCTTTAAGCCTATTAATTATATTAATCTGAAATGATACATTTGTAAAACTAATACTTTTTTGTTTAAGCTTAAGATTTCTCTTTTAGTTTCTTCCTTTTATCTTTAAATAAGGCGATATATTTTATATTCCATTTATTATGCTTCATGCCTAACAGGGGAAAATGATACTCAGAGAGTTACTTTAGCTTCGAAGGTAAAGGTGAAGTCCAACTATGGTTCCAAAATATGTACATGCGTCATCGTCATTATTATACGTACTCTTACCTATAGTAGTCTGAATTTTAACTCATGATCTTAGTTACTCCACACTAACTACAAATAAAAATGTCGACAAAAACACGTTAGTCGTTATATGTATAGTTTTAGCCTCTTTTACTGTAGGTGGCTAACATGAAAAACTGCAAAAATTACATAACATAACTTAACCGCGCTCCCTTTTGTTATTTCGTTACATAAAATAGTAGGTGTTATACCTTAATTGAGGTAGGTACAGCGAACTTCCTCCCTTTATTGCAAGACTCACGGGAATCAGTCAAAGAGTTAATTCTTTAACAACTTTCCACAGAAACTGTTTTGTTTGTAAGGCGAGCTTAAACCATTTTTGTTAGCACAAAAGACCGGCATATGATATAATCACGAAGTTTCGGAGGCTTTCATCAACTTCTCAAGTCTGTCACCTATAAAGGTTTCTTTCTCTTATTTTATCAAGTTTTTCTTGGATTTGATCGGAAAATTACGCAGTCTTTTCAATTTATTTCGCCTCAGATTGAGTAATAGGTGCCTTTTTAATGAAACTTTTCAGCACACCCTTCGTAACTTTTCTTTTTTGTGGCCAAAGTTTTTGTTTTTAAAATCTGTTGCTAGTACTGCAAATTTTATGCAATGTGGTTGTGGTAAAATTTGTGGAGTGTTGTTATTTTTCTTTCATTATTCAATTCGTTTGAGAAAACTTGCCGTGTTTGATTTCACGCAAGTTGTGCGAGTCCTTTGTAAGGAAGTTTGTCTCTTTCCTTTGATTTCGTGACATAACGCGAAGAATCAAAAATTTGCCTACAGAATGGGTTACGTTGTGCCTTTTATGAGATATTGTTTTATATTTTCGAGTTTAGAGTTCGTCAAACTTTGCGGAAAATAATACCATTTGTTTTGCTTATGAAGTAGGTACTTGTAATAGTATTTTTGTTATGACAAAAATTAACAAATTATGTAAGTAGTTGTCCTGTGTAGCTTTGATTAATGTGTGATTTCTCTTAATATGTACGCATATTCTAAAGTTAACGTATGCTGCTCTGTTTCTGCTGTTAATTATATTTAAGCATATGTTGAATGAATATGGTCTTCACATTGTGAGTTAATAATAACTACCATTTATAGATAGGTGTATTTGTAATTAGACACAAATAAGATAAACTCTTCGTCGAGGTTCTTCCTAGATGTGTTGGAATCCGTGAAGAATAAGGTTAAAAGCATCTTGATTTTCTTCTTTACCATCCCAACTTTTTAACCGACTTCTCAATTTTTTTTATATGATCGAAGAAGCAAACGAGTATGCAGTCCACCTGCTGTCCACTGCCCCTCATGGACACCTATAATCAACCTCAGATAAAATTAAGGTCCTATCTAAGGTTGACCCTGTGGTCAACGCATCTGTATGCGTTGCCACCTCTGAGGACTAAGCTGGAACGCCTCGTATAATTACCTATGTATCCTTTACCACACCCTTCAGACCAGAACAGGATCGGTGTGGCGGTGGTGCCGCCGGGGGTAAACTACAGAGAGGTCTACCACCTTTAATAAACCTTAAACTAGAACATAAAGCACTAAATACTCTTTTTATTACAGAAAAAATTGTGTTAGTGTTGCTCACACACACTCCTACCACTGATTATTTCAACAATATCTTCAGCTATTTATTCTAATAAATTAAGGGGCAGACGCCGGCACGTAAGTAATAAAATCGCTTTTTATCATAATCACAGCTTCCCTGTTCATTTGCCACTTATCATTCCTCGCCGACGCGTTGAATTCTAATCGCCTCTGTGAAGATCAATTGCCTTTCCAAGCCTCATTGTTCGAAGCCGACGACGCAGTGTCACTTGCCACAAAACTCTTAAAGAACCCTCACACCCACCTTGCCACGTACCAAAACACCTCTTACCTTCTTCAATATAAATAACAGATTCCCTTGTCTTTGTCGGATCGTTTAATTAGAAGCTGGCAGTCTGTCTGCGATCTTACCAATTAGTTCATGGTGTTTGTACGGTTTTAATGAGATTTGTCTCATCGTTGCCGAAGGTTTTGTCAAGATTGAGTAACGCTGTCCTTATTTTGTGCGCTTTATTTTCAAAGATTAAAGGATGGGTATGTTTTCGGCGTTTTAATGAAGACTAGACGGCTGTTTAATTTTGGACATTTAAAGTCACTGGAGGGGAATTAACAAGATTTTTCATTCAGTGTCTCTTAGCCAGTGTTTATAATATTGATCAAAATACGAAGTCAGTACCAAGATTCGAAATTCGTTAATGAATTTGAACAAAAAATCAAAATAACTGAAATATTTCTCTGGATTGAAAGCTGCACACGGTTGATTAAGTCCAAGTACATATTCTTAACAAACCTATTCACCTTAAAAATCCACCTTTAAAAATGCCTCAATGTGTATATTTTGGTATCAATCTATTGACAATATTATTTTGCATAACATAAAAATATTAATTACTACTACAAAAACAACTGTCGTTTATTAAAACTACGAGTTTAATTACCAAACAGTTTAATTAGTCACGTCGGTAAGCTTAAAGCCAGTAAACGGCACCGCACAATTTCTTTATGCGTTAAACTGAGCAAAATAAAATACATTTGCATACCAACATAATTTTAATTACACCAAATAATTGGACCGTTTATACAATCGCAGTTCCATACCTAAGTGATTGTTGCACACGGCAACTGCATGACCAATACAAAATAACGTTTTGTAAAACGAAAACTCGCTTCGTCGATCAAAACGATCCATTGCTAATTAATTGCTGAACAAATTAGCACTAACCAAAAGTCGGGGTTCAACTGAGTAAAAAATTAAACGAATGAAAAGCTTAATTAACGCGGCCTCGGTTTTATATCAATATTTTTTAGTTTAAGACACCCTCTCTAGCGACGTGGATTGATAAAAGCTGGGTGCACAGTAACTGAGCTCTGTGGATATGTTTTTGTACTTAGATTGTGGATAATGTAAGGTTTTGTAGACACATTTATGAGCAATTAGATAGAGTAAAACTATATTTTGCTGTTTTGTCAAATTTATTTTAACCCTGAGTATTTTCTGATACTAATCCATGTCTAGACAATGAGCTTTGTTTCGCATACATGTCTATAATAAGAAAAAAATATTCAATAAAAAATATTAAACGTATAACGCAGCACCGATAACTAAAGAGGCAAACTAGTTCTCGAAAATAGACCGCGCACTATACGGATGACCTGAAGAAAGCTGATGTTTGTGGCTGGATGAGAGCAGCAGAGCACCAAAGACATTATGATGACTGTAACGCCTTTTCAGTTCATATTTTTTAATTAGGTAGGCACTACAATTTTCTAAGCACATAGAGATCTTTACAGAGACGATATTAAAACTCTTGAAAACGTTGACCTGCTTTAGCGAAAACGAACTTATAAAACGAATTTAGATAAGTACTTGACGACGAAGACCATAAAAAAGAATTAAGTTTTCAATAACAAAAATATCTAGATGCTACGTAAATAAAAAACAAAGAAATGCCGTCTCCAAACCGCGGACTACCCTGCATCGCAACTACTCGACATCATAATTGCACAAGGCGTAAGAGCAAGCGTCGGCGGAAACGCTAACTAATTGCCATTGAAAAAAGGCGAAAGCCCGGCTGAAAACATTTCCCGGCCACCTTTGAAGTTTTTTCTAAAACCCCCGGCCTTTTGCATGTGGGTTGATAAGCCACACTACATAGAAAGCCGTTAATAAGGCACTTTTAAAGCAGGTGTGACGTGCTTCTACCGTAAAAAGATAAGTGACGCTTTATAGATCTTATGAAAGTAAAGGTTTTCTTTTGGGGCGTTTGGAAGGATTAGTGGGGTTGTGTGAAGTCCTATGGGGTGTCGAGCAGGCCCCCGTGGTATGGTGTTGCTATGGTGCGAAGAATCGTATAATTCGAAATTTTGGAAAATTTGCTCTAGCAGGTAGTTATTTTCTGAGGTTTACTGAAAATACTGGTTTCCGCAGTGAGTCATTATTTTAATGAAATTTATTCTTAAATATCCGTTAGAACCTTTATTTACACACATCATTTAATCCGTAATTTTATTCAGTATCTCGACTTAAAAAAATATCTGCTATGAATACTTTCAAATTGGTGACAAATTATCATCATCATAATTAATCGTGATTTTGGTTTATTTTCACATGGAGTGTTATAAGTTATAAATAGGCCTAGGTTACATTCATCTTACCTATCTTGAAAATCATAGACGCACAAACACAGCCACTATAAACATACATAGGCATCGTGATGCCGAAGAATTCCACCTTCAAAACATACCAGTTTCATGCCAGGCTTCTTGAAGAACGGAAGTTCTACATATGTGGTCCTCGTTTACAAATGTATAACAATGGTCGTAGCACCTCGCCTGTAAAGCGCACACGCCCACAGCACTAATTGTACGTACCTGTTCCGGCTACTATTATTTATGCATTACGGGACGGATACGATGCGATTCATTGCAAGTTTAAATGTGATTCGTTACTAATATTACGGCTGCAAAAATAGTTCTTTCTATACTGAACATAACGTTACTGTGTTTCCGATTAAATAGTGTTATAGGACGACTATAACGCCCATAATTATATTGGCTGTAATCTTTTTATACCTCACTGCTAAATCTACAGGTAAAATCTAATTGTAGAGAACTTGACTACTCCAGCGCAGATTGATGGGGAAAGATAAGGGTGAGTGGTCAAATCATGCCAAATATTAACAAACTAATAATAAGCACTCAGATAAAGTATAAGTCTGCTATCTAACAATAACATCTGGAAAGACTACTTAATAAGACTTGACAGAAACGTTTACCAAACTGTTATTATGATTATTTTTTATACATTAAATGTAAATCCTAACAATGGAAAGTAGGTCCTTGCAACACGTCGAAAAAGAGCTCTTTTTGCACCTTTTTTTAATTACAGCAGTATTATCACCATAATTAATGACTGAGCTACAAAATGTAGTGCTATCACTACACTAGTGAGTACCTGAATACCTAAGTACTGAGTACCTAATGGTGGTAATTGGCTTTCGGTTTCAAGAGTGGTAACGCACAGATAGAGAAATAACGCCTCATTTCTCTATCTCTGGTCTCCTTTGTTAGTTCCGAACTTAGTTCCTTAGTTCTTGAAGATAACAATAGATCTGTAATGGACGTCAGTAATCCATGTAAAGTCGTTTAAAGACGTGTACAGGCAACAACGATCACTTGATATCAGGGTGGCTACATTCCTGAACGCCACTTCCTACATAAAAAATAGTTTAATCTTTTAACTGTATTCAACTACTACACGAATGCATGACGACTGAGCCTTGACAATGGCAACAACACCTTCCCTGCAAGAGGATGCACACGCCCACAAAACTAATTATGAATACCTGTTCCGGCTACTTACGATGCTGTGAGGTTTTACGTGCTACGAGGTGGATGCGACACGACGCTAACGATTGTTTTGTGCTTCGTATAGATATTTTAGTTGCGGAGTGGCAAGTAGGTATAACTAAGCAGTGCCAAGTACGATAATGGTAACAAAGTATAAGCAAAAATTAATAGGTGTGAAGTAAATAAGATTCTATTGTTGATCATAAATTATTTGCAGCTTATTACAGTGATAATTTAACAAACTGTAAGTTCGTTTCCTAACGAGATTTTCTTTTGGGTCAAATCCTCTAAAATTAGCGTTCGCTGAACATTAGGCATGTAGGTATTCAACTTACGTGAATCTGTTACAATTTAATTCATAAACAGTCTAGCTTTATTAGTTACTAGCTTTAGCCCGCGGCTTTGCACGTGTTAAATTACATATAAACCGTTTTTTAAATCACTATATATTAAAATCGCATCAAAATACGTTACGTAGTTTTAAAGATCTAAACATACAAAGGGACAGACAGCGGAAACCGACTTTGTTTTATAAAATGTAGTGTCTACTTTGTATACTAATATTCCTTTTACTAACCATACCTACCTAACTTCTACGACTTGTATTCCTTTTACTGACCATAACTACCTACCTAACTTAACGACTGTAGAGTCGTAGAATCGTAGTCGTGCGTTACGAACAAGCTCGTATACTTGTCCCGGACAATACTACATTGTCTTCTCTGGGAAACTTCTGTTGAATAATTGTAATAGTTTTGTATAACATTGTGTCGCGTTGAATAATTACGCCAAGACGGTGAGCTGCGTGCCAATGACCAGGTTTGTCGGGTTTTGTTACTAAACCTACTAGTACTATTAATATTAATATAGAGAGTGTGGAGTATTAAAAAGAAAATAGTTTTTTTTTCTGTTACAGTTTTTTTTTCTGTAAATATTTTGTAATTTTCATTTATTAAGAGTAAAAAATAAATTAAGAGAAAAAAAACATAGGTAGTTAAATATACATTTTGTAAATTATTGTTAATTGATTAATTTTAATTATCTACTATCATAATTCATATTGTGTAATATTGAATAATGAGTATTTAGACGATTTAAATAATTTTAATTAAGTAATTAATTGCTCGATTTTCAAGTAGGTAACATACTTACTTCATACTTATGTAGATACCTACTCATTATTTTTTCAAAGTAATAAGTAATTAAATTTGTTGTTTTTTTAGTTACGAAGGTGCTTATTGCCGGCAACAAATTTAATTACCTTATGTTAAGTCAGGAAACACTGGACAAAACATTGAAATGCAAATGTTTTCTTTGCACTGGCAGAACATTATAGCGATAACAATCAACAATATACAATTTCAATTAACGGAGGCGTTAAATGACAATTGGTAATATATTTTTTCTAATTAATTCACACCTTAGTACAATTTGCTTGTAACGGCCACTTTTGCTACGGAAACGTGACACAGATTGAGATCTCCGCAACACGTACGAAATCCAACAAAAAAGTTGCAAACGGTCCATTAATCATTATTATTCTAATAGCTATCAACAGCACAGATAAAAACTATTAAAAAAGGAAAAAAGACCGTATGAGTTGCGTTTGAGTGCGGCGGCGGCGTGGCGTTTGGCTATTGTTTTCAAATCGGTAACAGCTCGAGTTCCGCCACCGGCACAGGCGGCATTAATTACACGTAATTGAATTTCGAATTGGAACGATGACATTTAAATTTTGGCGGGATCCGCTCGGTAGTGATGTGCCACAATCGATCTCGCGCGGACCGCCCGCAGCTCCGCATAATGCGTTCTAGAATCGACCGACAACACCGAATAGAAATGTATGTAATGAAAATTATCTGGATTGCTCCTGTTGTATCGGCAGGCTTGAGACCGATAGCCCATTATTATTATTATTGTACCGTTAATAGCATTCTTTAGTGCGGCCCTCCATTCTTGTAGATTATTTTGTATTGTGCTTCCCTTTATGAACAGGAAAATAGTAATCAGTTAGTTTATTAGGCGCATTACTTGCAGAAATGCTTCCATACGCCACACAAAGCCGTGAATATCCACGTTGCTTAATTAAGTCTATACCTACTATATCTGGCGGGTTTCTCACTGTGAACATGCAAATTAGTTGTTCTGTAAGCCAGGTGCATTATTTCCATAACATCAAAAGAGAATTTGTAGTCGGAACCGACGTAAGGAATATCAGAGCGATTTATTATGAAGTGCGTTGAGGAAATTATTGTAAATCGAGAAATTATGAACTTATTTTATTAGACTTATAAGCAATTCAAAATGGTTTATAATATATTTATGATATCTATAATAATTAAAAGGTGTCTGGCAGGTGACACTCATTTGATGGAAATTTATAATATAAGTTTTTGTTTAAAGTTCTTGTTTAGTCCTCAATGAAATAAAATCCTCAAGATATTAATGATAATTTTGTATTTATCAGGATAATCACGTAAGAAAGTGTCACTTGGTGTGCACCTCGGAAATAAATTTCAGAACTGGGAATTTCGGTGTCAAAAATAACTTAGAAGTTTATCAATTGAATTGGTAATTTACTTACCTCCCTTACATACCGTAAATGCAAAAACCAGTAAACTCAATACCTTTTATAATGGAAAAAGTGTCGCTAGGATTAGTGTGTGATGAAATGGGATAGGAAGATGAAAGATAACTGAAAAAGAGCTGAAAGTCATAGAAGGATGATCCGAACGGTTACTTTACTACCTACTGAAAGCCTTAAAACTGAAAGATCATTAAATACGAAATAAAAAGCCTACGCATTAAAACAGGCGTTAAAATATTCACTTTTTTGTTCTTGTCTTATGCACCTCCCACCGACGATGAGTCGGCGCTCCGGCTACCGTCAGTATTGTTCTGATGTGTTATTCTATCCATAATTAACAGGTGCCACAATGAAATATATAATTTCACGCAAATTATAACGTCATTTAGAAGGACAAAACGCCTCCGAAAATGTTCTAACATCGTTTTGTTCTGTAAGCATTTCGGTTATGCAATCGCTCTTCAAATTAATTTCTAATATCTGGCCGCAATACCTGTTCTATTGTTATGACTGGAAATTTTAAAAATAATGCAATTTGAAATAAGAATGGAATTATAATTCGAATTTGCTGGTCGCGTATCCGTTGAATTTGAATTACGGAGGTTTTGAATTTGCGCGAAATACTCTTTATTTGTAAATTATTGCAAAGTAATTCTTAGTTGCGTTTCAATGTCGGCGCGGTTTTTGTAGTTTAAATATAATAAAGACACGTACTAAATCAATTTGGCCAAATGTTATTACGATATACGATTATGAATATTAATATTTGGGTATAATGGAGCGAAGATTAAATATGTTACGGTTTTCACGATTCATTGTTAAAGAGATTTTCAAATTTTATTCAGAAAAAACAGAAGAAAGCTAGACTTCGATTTTCAAATTCAGTGTAAAGAGCCAAACATTATACTACAGCTGTAATTATAACCTTGTTTTTTTATAGGTATATACCTAACGATAAGGCAGACGGGCTACCTGATGGAAAGTAGTCACCGCCGCCTATGGACATTTGCAACACCTTGTATCCATCTTGTATCTACATAATCATAAATTTAGCCGAAGGTATCCACTTATTAACTAAAAATTTGACTAAATGAATCGAGCTTCAAATGATCTTCTTGGAAAATTGCTTAAAGCATTAAAAAATGTATCAATAACTATATTAGGTATTTATTTAATTCAAATATTTTGTGGGAATATTATGGACTTCTTTCTTTATTCCTGTAAAATTACTACTAGATATGGCACCATAACAGATAAGCAAGTAATTCATATAGAGAGCATTAAAATTATAATTTCTAATATCAGGGTTGTCGACGCAAAACGGCAATCGGCAATCAGTACCACGACGGGGTGCCCCACGTGGCCGACACTGGGGACTGAGGCAACCATGTGGAAACACTCACAAAACCACCCTAAAACCACTCTTAGAAATAGCTCATAGAGTCTAAAATTGAACAATACCATATTAGTAAAACCAGATTACAATACAATCGAAAATGAATTTTGTGTGTAAAATATAAAGTTTTTAATATTTTTTAAGTATGATTGTCATAAAGACGAGTGCACACTGTACAGTTTTCCGCTAATTATGAAGCTAATATGAGACTGAGTGGAGTGAGCGTTCAAATTGATGGATTTTACTCATGAGCGTGTAATCTTAAGCCGATTAAGGATGGTTAAGTGAAGATGTAAGTTTCTCAAAAAAAATTCATCATGATACATAATACAATATACTAGGTAAGTGGCAACTGAAGCCTATTGATATCTGTAATTTACCTACACCAAGAACTGTTGTCAATCACAAATGCGCTGTTTATGTTGCTAATCGTTTATGTTGAAATCAAAGTTGGGATATCTTACTAAGTATACGACCTTTCTCATACTCCTCTGTGCATAATTCGTTGTTAATATTAATAATATAACTCTTTATTGTACCCAAAAGAAGTATCACATTAAAAGAAACATACAATTTTAAGAACAATAGAAAAGGCGGCCTTATATCTAAACAGCGTTTTCTTCCAGACAAAACTACGCTTAGGGGTTTGTATAAAAATATTCACATTAAAGCAAATTAGTAGATATATTTTAGTCACCTCATTCAAATTTAGGCATATACAACATTCATATTCCATATGCTACAAAGCACTGATTCCCAATTCCCAATCAAAGTGGGAACTGCACTCGGTGACTATAATCTGTCGCTTATCGAGCGCTGTGGCCGAATGTGCGCCAAAAGACGATGCTGAATGCAGCACTGGGACGGTGGTATGCAGAACTGAAGCAGGAACTTTGCAATAAATCATTCATGTTATATGAGAACTAAGTCATGAATTTGGTCGTTTGGTCGGTTTGGTCGTTTTATGCTTCGATAATAACATAATATAAACAAATTAGTGACAAAATAAAACTAACTAGTGACTACATAAAACTTTCTCTGGGCTGAATGAGCTGGGATTATAGTTTTATGTTCATTATTACAATAATTAATATGGTATCTGTCAATGAGCATTTTAGATACCATAATAATCATTACAGTGACTATATACGCATATGTTAATGATCAATAAGTGTTACGGTGCCTGTTAATAGGCGTGGAATGCATAGAAACATGCGTTTTGCTGTGAATGTACCTAACTGAAACTAAGATCAATCTTCAATAAATATACCTATAATTATTGAAGATTATTGTTAGTCAATCTGCATTAGAGCAGCGTAATAGAGTGTACTTCTGACTTCCTCCGATATAGAGACAGGTAGGGCCTAACAGTTACCTAAATATAATCAAAACGTCTAATCTTATTATGTATTTCATAAATAATACAACATCGCACAAAATGAATTGAAGGTAAGATGCCTTAAATATTTCACAATTTACAAACATAAATTTACTGGTTCTCTTCAGCACAAATCGATCCCACAGAAACCACACCACATTCAAACAGCAAAACCTAATTTCCTGTCTCAGATACAGTATCCATGCCTCTCTAAGCCTAAAGACAAATACATTGGATCTGGGCCAGCGTATCCAGAGCTACCACTCCCCTTTTATTTTAACCATTCCTTAATATAAAAGGGGTAGAAACATAGATCAAAGAGGATCTGGATAGGATGGACGGTGTGGTCAAACGGTACCGGGGTGCATTGTGGTGATCCAAAGGAGGGTTGAAAACTAGAAGCTCGGATAAATTCGTTCACCATACATACTGTCTATAGGTTTAGGTATTTTCTAGCGCATGATTGAAGAATTTGGTGCAAAATAGATCTTCAAAACAATTTTTAAGTTTGTACCATGTTTTACTGAACTTAAGATGTTTGTCATTGGTTTGTTATTATATAATAAGACAGCAATATTTCCGTACCAAGCGTGAACGTTGATAAGTCGACTTGCATATTTCTTATTCTACATTAGGTCTGTTCAAATACAGTAAATTTATTAAATATGCTTATGTTATATGAAAATTTCGAATAAAGATACCTGCTTTACCACACTGCTAAAATAAAATAAAATTAAACTGTGAAGATGTACCTACCTATTTGAAAAATGTAACGAGGTCTTGAGGTTGACCTTATCTGGGGCTGGGACTTGATCTTATCTGGAGTTGATTACAGATGTCCATGGACGACAGTTGCCACTTACCATCGGGTGGACTGCATGCTACTTACATCATATAAAAAAATTGCGGTACATACTGACATGTAAAATGTATGTAGCTTATGACCAAAAAAGATATTGCCTTAGAAATTTAATACGATACTTTGGACAACTATTAACAAGTAAAGTGAGAATCTAGCGAAAACCCGTTCGATACATAATACATATATTATTATGGTATTTATTGGTCAACCTAATTTACCAGCCTAATCAGCGTGGTAACATAAAACTCGCAAATGCGACGAAAACAGTAATCTTGAATTAGAAACAGGCGACCGAAACTTTTAGTTACTTGGAAGTTAAAACAGAAGCCTTACGAACAAGTCACGGAAGTTTGTAACTTCTCCCTTTACCTACCCTGATTTTTTTTCTTTCCGACAATATTTTTTCTGCTATTCCGGTCTGTTAACATTCAGCCATTGGACAAAGTTTTCAAGTTTCGATTAAACGTGAGGCTTATCGGGTATACCTTGTAATTTAAGACCGGTTACGTAATTAGAGCGAGTGGTGGGGAAAATTGGACGCTGTGGACTATCTGCGAGATGTATACAATTTCAGGCCTATAATACCTATCTGATAGTGATTTATATTCCTGTTTTGTATTAGGCTAAAGGCTGTTAGCCCTATAACCTTTATTAAGAACAATTTATATCTCTAAGTTAAGACATTATGCAAAGACCGGTAATGGTTTACAAATTACGAATTACAAATATGTCATTTTTGAATAAGATTGAAGTATCATCGGTCCCTGATATTAGGCCACTCTTAGATATGTGAAGCCGACTCCGCTACACTACAGTCATGTAGTTAGATCGCGGATTCCACTTGATGACAATTATAGACACGTTTCAGAGGTTTAAAACGATCGCATTATATACCAGCCAGTAGTATATAGTCAGCCGGCATTCGTACCTTACCACCGAAATGTACGAACTCCTCGACGAACCAAAAAAAAAGCTACGTAAAATTTAAATGATTAGGTACTTGCTTTTTCGTGATTTTTATGTAAATTGTATTTTTTCTGTTTTTACAATCAAACGAGATTGATTTTTTGCATCTTATGTAAATGTAAATGAACCTATTCAAATCAGTCACCTACTGTCTGTAAGAAAGTGGGACTGAATCAAACATTCGAGGGATGTTCAAAAGATCTTTTGTTTCCTTGTCGGGATGTGACACAGTCTAACGTTCCGACAAAAGATCTCGACAAAACGACAAAAGGTCGCAACATTTCGACAAAAGGTCGTCCGAAGCGACCTGTGAACTCCGCTGTTTGTGACTTCGGCACAACAAAGCAGGCAGTACTGTCAATCAAAAATTACCCGTGTCATGTTTTTTCTTGCAAATTTGATAACGGAAACCTTGGGAAGAGTCGATAAAAAATTAAGATAAATAATAAGAGTCACATAACGAAAATCAGTTTCTTACATTGTTTGAAATATTTAAATATTAAAAGTTCTTGTAAGTTAAGTGGCATTGTTAATTAGCGATTGCTTTTATATTAACTAATTTTTGTGCGTATTTTTTTGGTAAATCTAAAAAACTTAAATTAAAAATTAAGAAGAATAATTTTGCGATAATCTAAATATTTTTATTCATATGTGTATAGTGAATCCATCCATTTGCATCCTGTGTCCATATTTTTTTTGTAATACAATACTCCAAGACGTCTAGTAAAATTGTGTAATATTTTTTAATATTAAGTAACTGAACAGTAGTCTTACAAATACAGTTCTTAATTAAAACGACAGATGCTAAGGTGACCAACGGTTTCCCTATTCCTGGGAATGCATAGACCATAAATATAATCCTTTATTAAATCACTGTACACGTCATAAATCTGTTGCAATGGGAGTGACCCACGAATTGGGGCACAATGGCGCACTCAAACTAGCATTAGCCCGTGTACCCGCTTCTTTTCATCGTATAATAAAGTGTACCACAAACGCAGCTTTGCATATAAATCTCCTAATTACGCTATTCACTGGCTAATCTCGTCTAGCCCTATTTACATAGAAAGTGTTTTTCTATGACAATTAAACATGATTTAAGGACTGTCCGCTGTGAAGATGTACGCGAGGTGTCAAACGTACAGTCGGTGAGAAATATTATCTTGTTGGCGAAGATATATTATGATACCTACTGGTATTATTACCACTTAAATAAAATGCAATATATATATTTTTTTAATTAACAGCCATCAGTTAATTTTAAAATTAATTCTTAAACATGTTGTTCATAACTTAGAGAAAATACCGTGTCTGATAATAAAATAATATTAAACGTAAGTTTTAAGTTGTCATTAAACTATTTTTTTAAATTATATTGGTTACCATACATAAAAGGTAAGTACACATCGTAACTCCCATATAGGTCGTTTGCACTCAACTAGACGAGTTTTGAATTTTCAAATTAAAATCAGAGAATGTTGGGTAAAAAACATAATAAATATATTTTTATTGCCGCTCATTATGCACTCATCATTCCAGGTCATAAACATTTTTTTATCATCTGTACTCAAAACCGTGTCCACAAACTGCTCGTGACACGCAATAAAACGGATTAACGCAATTGAAGGTTGCTTAGCCATTGTACCGCAAGGACAATATGTCGTTGTCCCCGGACATTTCTCTATTCAATACGAATTTATTATATTAAATATAAATTAACATATTACAAGTTATGTCGGGCGAGGGACCGTTTGTTCTCATTGTCGTTGTTCAAAGATTTATACAACTGTACACGACTGTACCGCAAGCGACTCAAGGACGCAGCTGTCGAATTTTCGAAGCGATTCTAACCCTTCTAACATTTGCAATACGTTGTACATTCATTTACAATTTTGTTGTACAATTTATATTGGGTTCGGTGTATACTAGTATGACCATTTTTCCTAAAAAACGTGGTATATTTGCGGAATATCGTAGTAAATAAAAAATAATTGGCATTTTATCAATCTTTATTAAAAAAGAAAAATTAGGAAATTGCACGCATATAAACTAACACGCAGATTGTTGTTTTATATTTAAGACGGAACAAATCAACGATTTAATAACGAGTCTTTATTTTCAAAACAAATTTAGCTGATTTTATTAATCTAGCGATAGCGGAATGTTTTGCTGTTCTTTGGGACAGTAGTTCGGTTGTCTGAAAACAGGACTGTCCCGTCTTGACTGAGACATATGGACACATAACACCGTAAGCTCATGAGACACATGCAAGGATTTAACGAAGTATTGTTGTCGTGAGTGATATTACGTAATTTTTTACCCGCAACTAGATGAGCTGTTGATTAGGCGACATTATTTTGGACTATGGGATTGTCTGTCAGAGGTGTGACATCGTGAGATCTTCAAGTCACATGCCGCATAAATTTAACTTAAGTTCAAAACTGAAAGTGGTGTTATTTTAAATAACCTAATACATAATTTAAAAAATAAAAACAAATTCGACTGAGTGATAAAAGCTAAAAAAGTAAACCGTCACATTTTCTATTTCTGATATTATGTAAAGTACAATATTTTATAATAATCCGTACTTACCTATAAAATGTAGCCAACAGGTTATAGGTACTTGTGACCCTAAAAAAAAGACACTTTTTACACTCATAGCCCCACAGTAGGATTTTCTCCTGTGTTCTTTAAGAAAGGTGCAAAAAGGTCCTTCAAAACCGGCGATGCATTGGCCACTCCTCTGGTGTTGCAAATGTTCATAGGCGACGGTGACTACTTTCCATGTGGTGGGATGCCTGCCTCATCGCTAGGTTTAAACATAACATTGACCATCTTCATCACACCCGTCACACCAGAAACCTTCAAACATGCGCAAACATTCGCCAAACACTCACAAACACTGCATTAGACAAACAGCAAACAATACCGCGTGACGCCACTACACTCAACAAGCCAGTTTATTTGCGATGCACTACAATACAGCCGGACAATTAATTTATCAATGAAATTAAACAGAGGGCAGCCACCCTCCGGATCACGAGATGATTCACTCAGACCTATTTGCCAAATTGTTTGCGACTTTAATTTAATGTGGTACGTGCTTGAGAATGTTTTGTACGAAATTATAATAGTTATACTCGTTTGCCGCCGCAACCTTTTTTATGTCCCACTGCTGGGCACGGGTCTTCTCCCACAACTGAGAGCGTAATCCACCACGCTGCTCCAGTGCGTGTTGGTGGATACGGGTTAGTGGCCAACACGTTTCGAATGTTATCAAACTGCCCATAAGGCCTCCGACAAGGTTAAACAACTGCTATCCAATGATAACAATCGGGACCGTCAGCTTAACGTACCTTCCGAAGCACGGAAACTCATTTAGTACTCGTTAAGCACCTACTATATGTTAGAAACGCTATTTATACAAGACGATATTCTTGATACGTGGCGTTAAAATGAAGTTCTCCAGAGGAAGCAACGTATTTGTGGTGTACTACAGGTAGGACTTATCTGAGATTAATTTCAGATTGCAATAGACGGCGAGGGTCATATTTTATCAGCATTTCATACTCGTTGGCTACACTACGTAAAAAGCCTATATTTCGTATGCCTAATGGTATAAATTATGGCCTCTAAATTTTTTTTACTGTTGCATATAGATTTATGAAGGCTCCTGTCCAACACTGGACCTGCATGGTAAACTATGGTTTAAACTCTAAACTCTCCTTATTCTGTGGGTAACCTCGTGCTCAAGTGAGAAAACAAATAACGTCGTATATCTAAACATCCTGCAAATTAATACAATTTAACGTAAAATATACCAAATTAAGTTTTGATTAGGTACACTCAATAAAAATTTATTGAATAATTTACAAGCTAGGCAATCCCCATAACATCCACCATACGTTGCGAATCGCCACGAGCA